>RYFJ01000118.1:0-144066 GCA_003991445.1 Oryza meyeriana var. granulata | reverse complement strand
AAGAGATACCTCTAGGCATCTCGTACCTCCTCTAATATTACGCCTGCACTTGGCCCTAGGATCCGTAGCCGGTCGTGTGGTACAGCACGGCAGCTGCGGGTTCGCGCACTGGTGTGGCAGGCTGGTGGGTCCTGTATTCTACGGTGGAGCTCTTCGAGATGCGAGGGAACCTAGTAAATGTGGACTCTCCTCTTGTCTTGTCTCCAACGTCGTCCCCCGAAAGGATCATGTACCCAAGCCGCGTGCGGTGCTGCACCCTGCGCGAGATGCAGGCGCCAAGCAAACATCCCCGGCACTATCGGAACCTAGTGCACAAATTGTGATATTACAAAGAATTTGCAAGGCAAAAGTAAAGTTTGATATAACGTAAGGACCGTCTTGGTGGTGCCCAGGGGGCACTGATCATGCCCTGCCGCTGGGGTCATGTGGAGCTCTCCTGCATCGATTGCCAGCTCGTGAGGATGTAGGTACGATGTAACGAAGTCTGCACGTCAACATATTGATGTAAAACGGTGCATGTCGTTAGAAGGAAACAGTTATTTAACCGATGGTTAGCGGTAATTAACCTCTGAGGCCAGTCTGGCCATTGGACACCATGTGGACACATCTCCTGCTCCTGCTTCCTGCAGCCCGTGGGTGGTGCTTGATGTACCAGCAGGAGTACCGCTCGGCCGCACGACAAGTGAGCGCACGAATCACTTATTGCATCGCAGTGATGAATCCTCACGAACGTCGTCCTCTGCTCGTTCCGTCATCAGCACATCAACCACGTCCATCCGTCCAAAGCCGCGTTCACATCTGCCTAACTGTTCGCGCTGTCGATCGGCCTATTTCAATATGACGTTGAAATATAGCGCCATCGACACCGTACAACAGGAATAGCAAAGTTGCAAAGATAATGTGACTGATACGATACAGCAATAGTCCTGTCATGATCTAGATACGTGTCCGTCGTAACCAGCGACGTGTGGTTGTTGATCATTGGGGAAAGTCACAGCAGGCGGGTGCGGCTGGTACCATTAGTTATGCTAGGCTAGGATATCCCTCATGTGCTGGGATGTATCGTCCGATGACCTCCTCCGTCGCCAACAACCATCTGCACGTACTTCTGCAAACGGGAATACCACTGAGCACCGCCTGCCTGTCCCTATGATTATACCTATTTTACAGTAGATGTATTTGAACTACATAAAGAGTTAAGTACCAATAAAGATCGCAGCTGTCATAACAGTCCACGCACGAGGCACAACGATCTCCATGGGCACAGGATTTCTGACATAGCCAAACTTTGCATCACTATGTTGTGGACAGGGGGCTCGACGAAGATGTCGAACACCAACAACACTGCGTCAATCAGTACGCTCTGTGTCGCGCATGCAAAGAGCGAGAGTCCGAGCAGTGCAGCGGGCTGCGATGCCCTGCGGACTACGGCTCAACTAGATGGTCGCTGGGCGCAGGCGGTCGATACTCATTAACAAGCTCGAGTAGGCCCTCCTAACTTGGTATGGGCGTAAGACGCTGCAAAATAAAATAAGGAACACTCATGTTTGCGCATAAGTCGTAAACATAGAATTTCACGTTTACGTACTACGCGACACCATACCGTCCCCATATCGGACCGGCCCGGGCTGACTGTCTGTACAAGCCCTCGCAAGGCTCGTCCTCATGAGGGAGGATGTTTCAATCAAGAGGGGGCCTAATTGCGAACCGTTCGGTTCCGCCCATAGAGCTGCAGCCGGAGAGGGCAATCTCTAGAAATCACACCTGGATCGGCCTTGTACAACGTCACAAAAGCAAGCGGTACCTCGTCGGCTGAGCACATGCAGATACCGCTCTCCACTGCGGTTCGCAACCCGCCTTCCTGTCGCGATCGCACGCCATAGGTGGATCAGTCCTTGTCCCCGCGTGCCTGTCGTGCTGGTGGACTATTCACCCACCACGAAAAAGCCCAGCAGGTAGCCCTCCAAACTTCAACCGCACCAAGTATTTCCGTCGGCGTCTAGGGTCTACTGATCAGGCTGTAAATGCAAGATATAGTCACAGAACTATTGCTTGTATAGTCGCATGATTTCTGAAACGAGCGAATCGCAACTTTACGGTGAACTGTAGTCAGCCCACGCCTGTGAGGGGGTGCCTCGTTGGTGTAAGCGGTAGTCTGAACTCGGCATACCAAGTTCAGACGATCGGTGCACGGCCCTCGGACCGACCAGTCATGTCCTCCGACCAACCGTCGCGCTCCGTCAACCGCACCGATCTACAATCGCCTGCGAGGGGAATCCTACAGAGGCACATCCTGGAGTATGGAGTCATCTTCACTCGCACGATAGGTGAATAAAATCCAAGCGATCCACCAGTGCTGCAGAATGACCGGTCAGCCCGTATCCCATCGCTAGCGGGGTTCTCTCGTTCTGGGCGGCTCAACTAGCCTACACACGGAAAAGTCAGCTCACGCAACTGCAAGAATATAGCACTGTAGTCAGTACTGGGGAACATAGATATGACAAATGATGGTGAACGCATGTTGTAACGCTCTAACCTCTCAACAAGAACCGGAGTCTATTCCAGGAGGTGACGTGAAGGCCCGTGACGG
Source organism: Oryza meyeriana var. granulata (assembly GCA_003991445.1). Lineage (NCBI taxonomy): Eukaryota > Viridiplantae > Streptophyta > Magnoliopsida > Poales > Poaceae > Oryza > Oryza meyeriana. The sequence continues at coordinate 141,476 of RYFJ01000118.1, read as the reverse complement.
AAGGTGGCTAGCTGGGCACCTCGTGGCTGAAAATAGATATCGGTGCGTACTGTCGGCCCGTCGAGCACTCGTGTAATGGTACGCCATACTGTAACAAAAAGAGAGGTAGCGTAAATTAATTTCAAGCAAGGTTAAAAACAAGTAAAAGAAAAGTTTGCAAAATTAAGGTTTTTCGCATATTACACTGACAATAAACAAGCATAGACTTAAGTTCAAGCATAAACTTACACTACCCGACACCTACAATGCTCGAGAACGTCCTAGGACGGGGTTTGTCTTGAAGTAGTGCCTTCACCATAGGCGATGACTGCCATCAGCGCTGAACCCCGGGTGGGGGCGGTCTGGGTTCAGCTATCTGCTCCACTGCAACTTCGACCGCTTGCATTCTTTGGACATTTCTTATATGTGTGACCTGTTTGGTCGCACTTTGACAACGTTTATGCTTTCCACCGGCTTTCTGATTCATCATGTCATTATGGATGCGTCTTGTGTTACGGCGACCTGCTTTAAATCCCTCAATTTTGTTGGGTCAGGAATGTAGATGCTTGAGGATGCTCATATGTAATGACCCTGCAATACTGAGCCGTATATTCTCTCCACTCCAGATATTGTAGATTGCTTCTTTTCTGAATAAGGGAGATAATAACGTGCTTCTATCCACACTCACCGTCGCGTAATAACATGAGAACATGGCTTGTGGAGCAGAGTAGGCTTTTGGCACAAGCACTTGCAGGTCCCGTCTTTTTTCAGCATGCACTCCTGCACAACTCTTTTAGGTAGATTCCGCGCATGCCCTTGTCGACACACAATATTTCAAATCTATGTTCTTGTGTACCTTGAGGTATAGCTCGATGTCTTCAGGTCTTTTTACTTTTATCTTGCAGATACTTAGTCAGTAGTGTGCCAAAGAAAAGATTATTATCAGCCATTGAGGGGCCAGCTTGTCTGAACCGATCTCTGAAGTACTTGCATGTGCCATGCAAGATAAATTCAACTATACCAATAAGTGGGAGCCCTCGAAACCACGCATCACCCAGTTATAAACCTCTGCAAATTTATGGTCTTATACAAATCGAGAACCATCCTTATCATACACAATGCCCATTTCTCCTTGGCTCATTCTCAATCCACTCTGAAAATTTCTAACGAAAATGCCGGCCTTCTTCTCATATGAGTCCGTCACTGATAGAGTCCAAGAGCTTGTGGAGCCTCATCCCTATAAGGGTAGCCCTTCTAGATTGCTCATCTGTTTGTTCAACTCATTTAACCTCCTCCAAAGCTCATTGAATTTCTTCTCTTGATTCTAGGCGCAACAGCCTCTTGAAAAGATCCATAAGGTACTTATTCTAAACTGCTTATATAATTAGCACCTATATGACGCATGCATCATCTGCTTTTGGACATCAGACACTTGGTGGGATCCCTTCTCAGCAACATCATATTTCAATTCCTCATTGCCTACAGCAAGCCGACGTGCGGTCATGTATGAGGCATACGTCTGGTCTCATCCGTACAACTGCAGACTTAACCCTTTCTAGGAACCAATACCCAGTATCAGTGCTCTCACTCTCAATAAAACAAAAGCACGATAGAATTTGGTTGTTTCCCATCAACTCAATTGCTGTTAAATTTGCCATCTGTACTTTTTTGTCAAAATGTCGCATCGATGCAGAGGATGGACGACAATGGCACAAATGCCTGAATGCAAGCACCTAATGAAAAGAATACCTGTTGCAACACACTTTTATTACCATGGTCAATTGATGGAAAGGTTTTTAGATCGTAGCAGGTCTCTGGATTTCTCTGAAGAATATAGGCTAACAGACGAGGCAAATTATCATAAGATGCTTTAAATATGCCAAACCTCATCTGTATAACCTTCTATTTTGCCCTCCAAGCCTTAGCATAGCTAATTGTGTATTTGAATTTCTCTTCAATATGTCTAACAATTGATCTTAGTTCGTATCCCAGGTTGTTCACAATGTGGGAGTACATCTTTGTTACAACAAATGCAGATGTCATGTTTCTATGATATTTTTCAATACCTGGTAAGTAACATGAATGCTCGGTCACGATTGAAACTTGCCAGTAATCCTTCCATTTACCCTTAAATGCGTGCACCCGCCATGGACACACATCCTTTACGCACTTCACTTCATACACTAATTTGCTTGACTTCACGACCGAGAACTCCCTCTAAAATGACACCGCCATTGTTTATTGCCTCCTTCAAATCCTCTATATATGCATACTTACCCCTCTGGATGACCTCGTTCTCTTTGTACTCCCATGGCACATGATGCCCTCGGAGATAGCAAGGCCAGAGAAGTCCTCGTTGCTCAATTCTACAGGCGTCACGTTGTTCTCATCAGACAAATCATCATCCTCTGCATACTCATTTTCAGCATCTTTCCTATCCATTTCTTCAACTATGGTGTTGAATTAGTTCGTCTCATCTACAACACCTGCTGGCTGCTTATCTTTTTCATTCCCTCCTTCATTTTCTTGCCTATCTTCTTCATTCCCTCCTTCATTCCCTTCTTTATTTTCTTCCATTGCTTCGACATCACCTCCCGTCGTACTTGGACCCTCATCATCTTGTACGGGCATTGCAGCAACGATGTTATCCTTCTCATACATCGACACAAGTATGCCCAGTGGCCAACCACGTTGGAATGTATTCTCCACATACTATCTCCAAGTGGCAGGGTAATCCACCGACATCAGTTCCCAAAAAAACCTTCAACTGCACGACTGACTACAACATACAAGGTTATTGCGTTGATGTGAGGGTCTAGTCGAAAGCCTCGTATCAGCCAATTGTACACTGACCCAAAACTTCTCTCAACTGGCCTATCAATGCCCTTAGCCGTTGAACTAAACTCTGACAGATCTACACCTTGTGGACCATACCTAACATTCCCTTGTCCATGAAATAACTGAAATACACCTTTATTTGACATATTCTGTGATGAAAAAATACAATTAAACTAGGTATCAACATTCTCCTTATATCTAAAACCATGTAATCGAGATTTTACAACTACCATCTCTACACAAATTAAGTCATCTAACAGATTGACTAAAAACCTATAGATCTACGAGTAACAACTTATTTTCATATGGTACTATATACGTAACCAGTACAATACTACATCAATTCTTACATAGAAATAGAAATTACAAAGGAACAATAGATTTTACCTACAGACGAATCAGCAAATCGGCAAAGCTTCGCTGCTTTCGTTCAGCCTCGCTCTCAGCTCTCTTCTTTTTTTTTGTGATTTCGGTGAATTTTATGATATTTTGGAGTCTTGGAGGGGTTTTATACTGGCCAGCTAAAAATCGCCCTCTCAGAGGGCGGCAAGGAGCCGCCTACAAAATGGCCGGCCGCGGGGCCGGCAAATTTACAGGCGATCCCCTGGCCGCCAAAAACCGCCCTCTAGGAGGGCAGCAAGGGGGCCGCCTGTAAATTTGCCGGCTCCGCGCCAGCTTTTTGCAAGCGGCCCCCTTGCCACCCTCCTAGAGGGCGGTTTTTTTGCGGCCAGGGGGTCACCTGCAAAGTGGCTGACGGCCGTGGGTCGCCCGACCCACGGCCGTCAGCCACGTCATCAAATCGCCCTCTTCATAAAAAAAAAAACGCCCTCCAGAGGGAGTTGGGGGTATATTTTTGTAAATATTTCCAATGAAAATGTAATTTTGTAAATATTTTATTAAATAAATATAAAAATAAAAAAAATTCCATATATGATACTCCCACTATTTTATAAGGGATAACGTCGTTGACTTTTGGCACGATATTTGACCATTCATCTTATTCAATAAAATTTAAGTAGATATAATTTATTTTATTGTGACTTGAGTTATCATTAAAGAAACTTTAAGTATAACTTATATTTTTTTATATTTATACAATTTTTGAATAAGACGAACAGTTAAACATCATGACAAAAGTCAACGGTATCCTTATTAAAAAAAGTTAGTATATCCCTACACGTTTCCTCCAATTGCTGCCCTCATAGGGCTCTAAGGCTGCATTCTAAATAGGTTATAGGCTTGGCTACTCTCTCGGTTTCCGTTAGCAAGCTTTTTAAACTGCTAAATGATACGTTTCGTGTAAAAGTTTTCTATATAGAAGTTATTTTAAAAAATCAAATAAATCTATTTTACAAGTTTGTAATAATTAAAACTTAGTTAATCATATGCTAATGACTTATGTTGTTTTACGTATCGAAGTACTCACTTGTATGAGTCAACACGTAGTGGCACATGAGTCTCTTCGGCTGCTTGGTTGGGTCATGTTTGTGCATTTGGGCCATGCATATCCTCGTGCTCTGGCTTACCAACCTTCTTTCATGCATGACCGGGATGGACCAGGTAAGAGGAATGGAGCACATAACACCTCAAGGTGTTATGAATTTATGATACGTTGAGGTTTAAGTGTCATTATATCTCTATAAAATCTTGGTTCACAATACCTTGGGTCAGTGGCGAATCCAGGATAAAAATAGAGGGTGGGCTCGAAGTCTACGTCTAAGTCTAAGCTAAAATCAATACATACATCATCAATTAGAAAAATATACACAAGAGAGAAGTACCTTGTCTAGGTGTCTTAGGTAGTAAAAAAAAATTCTTTTAGACCCCTTGAAATGTTGTGAAAACTATTTGGACCACCAACATGTTTATTAAAACTATCCAAAACTATTTTCCAACGACTGAATCCTTCTTTGGAAAAAAATCACTTCCAAATGTGTTGGCTTGTGCTGATTTCTTGAAAAGAAAATAATAGAAACAAAATGCAGCATCCTTTTCTACACTATATTCCAACCAATCAAATTTATCGAACCAATTCCGTTGAAAGGATCTCCAAATCTTTACATCTAATGTCTTTGGAAAATTATGCCCATGTGCTCTATTAGGACCATTCAACAAATATGCCCTTCTCACTTGATCTCTAATTTCAGGAGCATAATCATTTATTTGTATTCGTTTTGCTGCATCAGCAATAATTTCATTAGGATCAAATTCTATTCGATGTCTCTGTGATCTATTTGTGGTCTCATCAGTTTGGGGTGTGTCACTTGAATTGCTAATATAGTAATTAAGCAATGTTGTTTTCTTCTCCATTGCAATTTGTAGATCTACCAATAAATTATAAATTATAAATCCCCTCAATAGACAAATATACTAGAGAGTAGAGACTAGAAGTCTAGAAGATTGAATTCTTGCCTGCTTCTGCTTGCCTGTTGCGCCTGGTGCTGCTTGCTTGCTTGCCACGCCTGCTGCTGCTTGCCGGCCTGGCCTGCTGCTGGCCGGCGGCGGCCCCTGCTGCTTGCCGCCGCCGGGCCGCGCCGCGCCTGCTGCTGCTTGCCGGCCTGGCCTGCTGCTGGCCGCCGGGCGCGCTGCTGCTTGCCGCCATCGGGCCGCGCCGCCTGCTGCTTGTCGCCCGCGCTGCTTGCCGCCGCCACCTGCAAACGCACCCAAAGGGGAGTCTCCCAACCCTAAGTCATATATTTAATGGCCAGAGTGACGCTTTTCCAATGGGCCTATCACTTAATGCGGCCCAAAAGATTGCTGCCCAGCCTGTGCGCCTGTTCTTCTTCTTCCTCGCTCCTTACGGCTGCTTTCTTCTCCTCCATCCATCTACAATTCAGATACATTATATATTGAAATTTTTTTGCAAAAATTAGAGGGTAGGCTAGAGCCTGATGAAGCCTACCCCTTGGATCCGCCCCTGCCTTGGGTATCATATAAAATTTTGATATTATCTTTATGATTACACAATGAAACTCAATGGTACTACACTGGTACTCAAAGATACTACATGATACTTCTAGGTATAATAGATATCATGTAGAGGTATCATTAGGTATCATGAATAAATTATAAGTATCATCCTGCATCGAGAAATATCAAAGAGATTTATGTAAACCTTAGAGTTTCAAATGAAAAGGAAAAAATCACAAAAACCAGAAAATAAAGAAGAGAAACAACCCAATGATACCTCAGGTATTTGTATCTCTATAGAATTTGATGTTATATTTATGATTATACAATGAAACTAAATGATATTACATGGATACTTGAAGATATCGTGGTATCTCCATGATATTTCGGGGTATGATGATATTATACAGAGGTACAATATCATAAAAGAATCACAAGTATCTTCCTATATCAAGCAATATCATGAAAGTATCATAGAGGGTCATGGAAAATCTTAGAGAGTTTCAAATGAAAAACAAAGAAATATCACAAAGGAAAACAAAAAATAACAAAATTAAAAAAAAACAACTCAGCCTATGGTACCATAGTCCAATTGACCGCCACCCCCTTGCTCGACCGTTGTATTGCCTCCTCTCACACATTGTCTTGCCCAGCCATGTTGCCTCTACCAACAGGTCGTTCCTCACCCAAGCCACACCCGGTTGCAACCAAATCATCGTCTCGCCTCCGCCGCTAGACCTCAACTCAGCTTCCACCGGTCCATCGACTATGCCCCGCTACATGCCGCAGGCCTCACAATACCGTTGATCCACGCTGCACCTGGTCATCCGAGCACATCGAGCTACTCGTCAGGTTTTAAGTTATCATTTAGGATATACTCCTATGCGCTTGATAATTATTTTCTTTCAAGGATGATAATTATTATTTTTAATCATATAATACAAGAAATAAAATATAACTAGTTTAAAATAATTTTCTACAAATGACTCTACTAATATCATTTTATGTCATTTTCTAATGAGCCCCATTGTCCCATATGCAAAGTAAACCAACTAGGGCCCCATTTGGTAGAGTTCCTGATTCTGTGATTCTGTGATTTTGATTTGATTCTTGCTGAATTAGATACTGAAGAGAATCAGAATCAGTACAATTAGGCGTTTGGCTAAAAACATTAGCTCTGGATTCTAATGGGGGACTTCCAGATAAATTGTCTATACTACCCCTGTATTAGCAAGAGATATAATTTGTACAAATTTTCTATAGCTTAATATAATACTAATAATTATTATAAGTACTCATCTATGTGTACCAATATTTGTATAATTACTTGTAAAAAAAAAGCTTTCAAATAAGGTTAAACAACACAACAAGCTCAATGCATTTGCACCAAAGAACCAATCCATTTCAATAATCCACTCACAGTTTGAGTTCTTGTATAATATCATGGTTACATATTTCTGAGAATTCTTACAAAAGAAAAATATACTAACTAGAGTTCATATGAGAACTTTTATCTAGATTGCCATAATGCACTTGCTAGGTCATCATGCAATCTATCTATGGACCTAACACTAGAGTGTGAAATAGAGGTATCTAATGTATTTTGAGAGACTGTATATTTTGCATATCTTGCAGAAATAGTTGGCACATAATTTAGATCTCGATCATACCTGGTGAAATACTTGTTAGATGTACAATTTTGACGTATAAAGTTGTGAAGACACATGGTCGTTGCAACAATCATTTCTTGCTTGTCTATTGGATAGGTATGTATTTTTAAAAGGATTCTCCATTTCATCTTCCATGCACCAAAGGTGCACTCAACGACATTGCGTGCACTTAAGTGATACTGGTTGAAATACTTTTGCTCACCACTTGGTGGAGGGCCTCTTCTCCATTCAGGAACATGGTATCTTTGTCCCTTGCATGGTGTCATATACCCCGGCCTATTTGGGTAGCCAGCATCAACAAGATAATATTTAGCTACAATATATACATTTAGTCAACATTATATATATATGCCATGAAAATTAGTCGAAGAAAATTCTACATGATTTACACAATAACATACCTTGTGGAGGATGTGGAAATATATCCTTATCAACATCTAATGTATGATAAAGGACACTTGTGTCATGTATAGAACCTGGTTGTCCAATAGAAGCATATGTAAAGCGCATGTCGAAGTCGACCACTGCCATCGCATTCTGAGTAGGACTCTTGTGTCTACCAATGTATCTAACATAATCATCACGTGGTGGATCTGCTGTGATATAGTCCATCAATGGCACCAATGCACCTTTTGAAATATGGCCATAGTCTTTTATCATCCTTAATCCTTCTATGAACTCTTGGATAGTTTGGATCTTTTGGGCATATGAAATCCTTGCACATTCTAATTACACTCAACAAGACCTTCTTAAATTTTCTGCTAATTGTTTCACCAGAATGCTTGAACTTATTTTGAACCCTTCTATTTGACTCACCACCTTCAACTATGAATAGAAAAAATAACAACTAATTCCATAGAGTTCATGTGATTGGTTGATTTGAGACCATAGGTACTCACCAATAAGTCGTGCAGCTTGTAAAATAGGTCACTATTCAAACAAAACATATGGTGACTCTCCCCTAGGGTCCTTAGAGTCTCTTGTACCCATGCATATCCACTTAGTTGCGATGTACTTGGTTCATTCTTATCATAATATGTCATATAGTACTGTCCAAGTAAGCAAGCAGCTGAAAAAGTAGTGGCTCTTAAAGCTTGATGACGGCGTATAACCTCCAAAGCAAACTCATTATCTTCCTCTCGATCAGTACCATCACTTTCGCAAGAAGCCTCACTTCCATCAGATTCACTGGATGGCATCTGAAATATGAAAAAAATATGGTAACTATTATGCAACTTATGTGCATATAGAAAACAACAAGTACTCACAGAGCATGATAGGAATACAATAAATAATGGTGAACTTTAGTACATTACATGACTAGCAACTGCAATAAAGGATAGTCCAATAATTATTACAACAATAAATTCTAAACTAACACACATGAATAGAAATAACATATTTATTCATCACATACTAACATGCTAGGCCACTACTTGGCATACTTAGCTGCCTTGGCTTCATGTTTTATGGTGAGCCATGTAAATCTTTCTTCTACATTGTCTAAGGTTATGAACATCTCCCTCTCAGATTTCTTTGTAAAAATCTCAGTAGCAACAAAATGCTCTTTAGTTCCAAAAACAGCACCACATTCCTTCACTAGAGCCATGACATCTTTGATGGCACACCTCGAAGTGTTCTCTCTCCTAACAAGAGACTCAACAGATATAACTGATTTCTCCTGATTGTCAACAAAGCGAGTCATTTGTTCATAAAATCAATATCCACCACTGGTCTTGGGTTTCTTGACCTCCTTACCAGCAGCACTCTTATCTCTCTTAGGAGGAGGAGTAAAATCTTCATCACCACTATCATCGTCATCACCTTCATTCACTTCTTGTATGTCATCAACATTAATAGTAGTGGAAGGTTGGGTTGAACTCTCCGGTAAATTACCCCTAGTAGGATTCCAATGATCATTTCCTATGTTCTGAAGGTCTTCAAAAATATGTTAGAGTAAAACTTCATTTTGAAGCCCCCTTAACTTGAACTTCTGACAATCTGGTAAATCCTATAGAAACACCAATGTAATATTTAGAATAACATTTACAAATCATGGTTAACAACTTGATATGAACACAAGATAATAGTTTACCTTCTTTGCTTTTGCCCACCAATCATCAGATGCAATGATACTCCTAGCTTGATCCTAACCTAACCCAGTCTCTCTACCTACCAATTTCTTTCATAAATTATACTCACTTTTCAGCTTGCCTCATTTGTTCTTGAACTAAAGCTTTTGATAGCGTAAGCCAGTTTTCTCTTCAAATTTTATAATTACATTATCATACCCGACCTTGTTCAAATGGGTATTAGAGCGATTCCCTACGTTAACTTGTTTCAAAAACAACTCACAAACTATCCTAATGTTCTCATCTGCCCATTTAGCATTATTTGCACCTTAGTTTTCCTCTATCAAAGTTGTAGCCATCTGTAGTACTTATAAAATGAAACACATGCAAAGACATCAAATGCACAGCCATCGGTTTATTTGCATCAAATGCACAACAAATATATGATATGAAAAGAGATGCATTCATCCTACGAGTGCTATTAGGAGAAATTTACTATATTTCAGATTAATCAATGTGCCCCCTTTTATATATGTCTAATTTTAATATACAGCGATAGTGTTTTATTTTTTAATATACAGTAACCTCTCATATACAGTACAATACATTAATCTCCCATATACAATAATCTCCATCAACCTTGGTTCCAGTATATACCTATCTAGTGAGTAGTGACTGCTTCCTATCTACTTGCTCTTTAAAAAAAACAAATATACTGCTACTCACTACAAAAAAATATATATTGCTACTCACTATAAAATAGTATATACTGCTACTAACTAAAGAATAGTATATACTGCTTCCTATCCCATTAGAGATCAATATATATTGCTTCCTATCCAACTAGATATCAGTATATACTGCTTTCTATCCAACTAGTATATATCGGTTCACATGATCAAAAAATTTGTACCATCGACTTTGGTTTCAGTATATACCTATCTAGTAAGTAGTGACTACTTCCTAGTGAGTAGTGACTGCTTCCTATCTGCTTGCTCTTTAAAAAAACAAATGGGAGACACTGTTCTCACTGGATAAGGGAGTGCCGAGTGACTGCATACTGAGAGTGCTCTTCAAAAAAATAAATGGGAGAATGTTCTTCAGTGGAGAAGGGAGTACCAAGACGTCGTCAGCGGGGCTGGAGACCGGAGGCGGCAGCGGGGGTCGAGATCGAAGACGGCAGCGGGGGTGGAGACCGACGGTGTGGCGAGGACCCGACGGCGGCGATGCTTGGACGAGCCCACTGCCGATGCGGATGGAGTCCTGACGGCGACAACGCTTGGACGAGCCCACTGCCGACGCGAATGGAGTCCCAGCGGCGCCAACGCTTGGAGACCCGACGACGACATAAGGTAATGTGAGTCTCCAAAACTTCTCGGGTGGTTCTCGGGTGGATGGGACGGGCTAGAGGGGTATACCCTAGTGGCAGTCAGGTAGTTTTTACGAATTGTTATAGGGATTTTTATTTTTCATTCGTTGGATTCCCACGAGAAGTCGCCTTTTGCCCAATTCTCCGTTCATGTGTAAATTTAGGAATCACAGCGGATTGATTCGGCTAAGAAGCGGACGATTTTTTTTGTCCGTTTGGCTCAGCTCTAATTAATTTAATTAAGAATCACCCTCAAAAATCCCTACCAAACCCTATATCCTGAAATTTAACAGTGGAGCTCTCCCACCTGTCAGTGAGGCATCCTCACGCTTCGCACAGCCCCACGCACGCAACAGTCACCGGCGTCTTGCGCAACACCGTTCGGTCCCCACACAACGCACACAATCTCACTGACGGCACGACCCCACAAAGTTTACCCCACATGTCAGTGGGAGTAACAATACCACCCCGCGAAATCCTGACCCCGCAACACCAGACAAATCCTGGTGGGCCCGACCAGGTCACCAGCGGCCCAGCGGCCGAGAAAATACTTACTGGACCCACCTGTCAGTGAGATATACGTGGGGACCACTTGGCCTGCGCGACCCCACGCCTCCGGATAAAACGCAGAGACCACACACGCAAGGAAGCAACCCCTCCCTCTCTCTCTCTCCTCGCGCCGCGCACGAACTCCAAAGCACGCACACGCCCGCGCGCGCGCGCCGCCGCCGCCGCATCCTGCCCCGATGTCGCGGCCGTCGGGCTCGCGGGCGCTGGTGACGGAGCGGCGCCTCGGGGTGCTCCTCTCCCACCTCCGCCCGTGCGCGCTGCCGGTCGCGCGGCGGGGCCTCGACGACCTGCGAGTGCGGGAGGCGGAGGCGGAAACAGGCGTCGCCGCGTCTCCCTGCGCCGGCGACGAGAAGGGGGAGCCCTCGGGAGGCGAACACTGCGTGTTCTGCGAGATCGTGAAGGGCAACAAGCCGGCCTACAAGGTATACTACGCGCAGCTGCTCAGTCACCGGCCGCGTAGTTTCTTCGCTACGCAAAGCGCTCTGCTCTGGGCTCGAGTTTCTTTGCTTCTTCGTTCGCCCTCCCCGCCTTTCGTGCGGTGGAGACTCTCGCCTTCTCTCCATATCATTTTTTTTCCCGTCATTAATCCTTTTTGTGTGGTTGCAGCTCTACGAGGATGATGTGTGCTTATGCATCCTGGATATCAAACCACTTAGCACTGGGTAAGGCTGCTCCTCTTTCTCTGCTTTCGATTTCGTCTCTGCGACTTGTGCAATCCATGATTCGTTTGGTTCTCTTGTTTGTTTGTGAAATTTGGTCGAGTTGTTGCTAGAGCAGTTGACGCGTGTCCCCAGTGAGTTGACGTGCTAGGTTTCCTTTGGATGAAGAAATTAACTGTGCATTAGTGCATAGTACATCGCTACCTTTTCCATTATATTGGATGTTACTATGTGTTGTATATATTCTTCATGCGTGCTATATAGACGAACGTGGGTTGAGTTTTCCTAAAGAAAATGGTGTAGATAGTTAATTTGGTTTCACAGAAAAAAAAAATGAACTCACTCTTGCTCCCACAGCCCCTATTAAATCAGGTTTCTTCTTTCACCCTTATCATATCTGATATCTTAACTTGTGGTTCAGTCTGCCACTTCAATAATTATCATGCACCACCCCCCCTCCCCTCCCCCTCACTGGCCATATAGGACTTGTTACTGATGGTCCACTTTCACTGCATCACACAACACAACTCTGAACTTTTTGCCATTTTGCAGAAGTGCACATGCAAAATTGCAATTATGAACAGTGTAATGATGGGCTTCTTTGCTGTGGCTAGAATATTATTGCTGTGATTACCTCGACCACTGGCCTTGTGGGATTATTTGATGGTCTCTACTAAATCCTGAATGACCAATGGCTCCCTCAAGGATGGTCATTCCATTGCAGTCTTTTTGCTACGCAATATATTAAGTAGATTTAAGTGCCATGTATTCCAGTGCATCTGGACAGTAATTCTGCATTTGCTAGAATGATATTTGTATTGAGTTGTTATGACTATCCATTTAAAACTGAACTGCAAGAATGTTACCTATATATTTAATTTTGTGTTTATGTATGAATCTGTATTGTCTAGTTGAGCCAATGGACTGGCCATGGACCACATCATGGTCCCTAGTATTAAGAGTGTTTAAAGTGAAAAATAACAAAGTTTAAAGTTGCGTCAGTATTGGTCCAATATTTTATTGTGTTTGCAATCACAGCTACTTTGCTTAATACTTAAAAGAACAAGACCATGATCCTGCTCACTGAAACCTCAATTTACCCATTTAGTAGTGGTGTACAACTGAGTGAGATTTTTTTTAGCCAGTTCGTTGTTGATGTGGCTTGTTGTATGATCATTCTAGGGATGAGGTGGTCTGCCATATTGCTGGGTCGGTCAACTCCCCAGCCCAAATTGAAGCCAAACTATATTTAGGGATGAGTTTGATGAACAGAAAGAATAAGGATTGGGAATCCAATCATGGAAGAATCAGCGATGTAATTTGGCTGTTAACCTAATAATTACGCTTACAGATAGAATATCAGAGTCAGAATAGTACAAATGTCTATGTCTCACTGACAGCTGTAGTTTCAGACTTCTGTTGTCATAGCCTTTGCTTACTGTAAGTTATTCTTGCTTCCCTCCTCAAGCCATCCGTCTTAGGATGCGAGCTGTCTCTTGGTCCTTTCTCGTCTTGATCACTCGTTAGTACTTAAACTAAGCTTTTTCCCTCATAAGATGAAATGGAAAAGGTCCTTTCTTTGTTTCAAAAAAAAAAAACTGGCATCAATTTTATGAAGAAAAGTTTGCATTCTTGTGATTCTGATGCTGGTACCAGATCTCCATTCTAATGCCTTTTTTGACAGAACAGAACAGAAGCTAATAGAAATTATTACAAACTGAATATTTTTGAACAATGTGGCAACTCTGGGCAGCTTGGGCCAATTGACTGATTAAATAATTTCTGCACTGAATCTGCCCTTATTATTGTTGCTCTTCACTCATAATGCTTGTAGTATTGCTATCTGAGATGTAACAGATTGGTTCCATTTCACATGCCAAGATGCTTTTGCACTTAACTCATAATCAGTCTTTTCTGTTTACGATTGTAGGCATTCACTGATCATTCCAAAAAGTCACTTTCCATCACTACAGGCAACACCGCCATCTGTAAGTTTTGGTTATGATGACAATGATCTTGATAGTTAGGCTGACCGTATATGGACCCATTCTATTTACATTTTAACAAAACTTATAGGATAGCAAATTACCATATAACCCCTTTGGCCATGAAGGCTTGTCTTTTTGGACATCGACACAATCTTCAAAATACAACTTTGACCACTAATTTCTATTAATGATATTTGAAAAAACCCTATAAAGTTACATTATTATTTTTATTGGGGCATACTCTATTCTCAGTAATTATTTGTAACTTTAAGGCTTTGTTTGGTGCTTTTTACTCTTATATTACTAGATAAATCTGAAATTAACCCATCATCTGAACCATATTTATGAAAGATAGTTCCTAATCATGCCTAGCAAATCATTGATGTCTATGCTATGTAGAATGAACTTTCCTATGGAATGTAAAAAACTACCCTCTTTTACTTGCAATAAGAATACATGTAGCATCTCCTTGTAGGCTGTAGTTGCTACGAAATTCACAGGAACTCATGGTGTCAAATGGAGTGAACAGTGACAGTGTTTACGATCTCTATGAGTTGACTTTCCTTTTTCGTACTTTCCGCGAAAGCACTATATATTTCATTCATTCGTGTCAATTCTTTATTTGGTAGTAAATGTTGCACGATATGAATCGTTCGAAATTGCATGCTGCTTGTTTTGCTTTACTTCTACTTTAACACAACTGGGAAATTTCTCTGGCTTAATACTTATTTTTTAAAAAAATACAGGTAATAGCAGCTATCTGTTGTAAACTCCCATTTCTTTCCAATGCAATCGTGAAGGCTACTCAATGTGGTAGGTGCACTACAACTTTGCAATTATTAGGACAATTCTGCTGGTCTTTTGCACTGTCCTCTGACAACACTAAAGAATGTCAAAAAGGTTTTGCTTGCGTAAACTAGTCTAATAGAACTATGTAGAAAAATATTGTAAGCCCTATCTTTATCTTTCTGCCCCTTTTTGTCATGTAAGTATTGTCTGCGTGGGACCTTTATTCTTTGTTTTTCACTACACATATATCAAGTTTTATTAGATTATATTTGTTAGAATATATAATACTACTATATTAGCAGTGCAGTGATGAATGTAGTTTTGTTTGTGGCATTTTGTACATAAATAAATTAGATAACTCATAATTCTATGTTTTTCCCTTCACAAGTTGAACTTTGAAGCAATCTAAAACTGAATATCATATACATTAGAAAAAAATACTATAAAAAAACTGATGCCATTTGTTTGGTTTTTTTTGGGTTTATAGCCCTTGTCTCCTTGTCCTTGATGTTGAGGTCTTGAGGATATATTTATATATGCCAGA
Source organism: Oryza meyeriana var. granulata (assembly GCA_003991445.1). Classification (NCBI taxonomy): domain Eukaryota; kingdom Viridiplantae; phylum Streptophyta; class Magnoliopsida; order Poales; family Poaceae; genus Oryza; species Oryza meyeriana. Next base: position 126,088 of record RYFJ01000118.1, on the reverse strand, counting down.
TGGGAAGTACTTCCTTATGTTGAACTGTGTTTGATTAACCTTTAGCCATAAGTATGAGGATCTAGAGAGTACAGAAATGAAAGAATTCGGATGGTAGTAATGCAATTAGGAGTGTTCAAGATCATATTCTAAGTGGTAATGCGTCTGTTATTTTGTTTGCTGCTAAACATACTGTTTATCATCTTCGCTACCGATCAACGGGCAAATTGTTGAATACTTTGCAATTTTGCTCTGGTTTTTTTGCTGACTAGTTAGAGTCAGACACATTTGAATTGTGGATATGCTTTAGCTTGTTTGGACCTGAAACTGCTTTAAAGTCTTTCTTTGATAGGAAACTGGCTTTGAAGTTTTTTGAAATAAGTTAACTTTTTGGATCACTACATTACAATTATAATGGCTGCAAGCTGCATTAAGGTGCATCATAAGTTTAGACCAGCATTTTCCTTTTCTTTTTCTGTTTGGAAGTATCTGTCTCTCTTGCTCAAAAGAGTTTCCTACTTTATGCCAACATATTGCTTTGGTTTGACTAATAAAATCTTGTAACATGTACAGATGCATTCAATGTGCTCGTCAACAATGGAAAGGTAGCAGGGCAGGTTATTTTTCACGTGAGTAAAATATCATATTGTTTATTGTTAATTGCCCAGCCTAGATGTTTTGTCAATTTAATCTTCTCAGCATAGAATGTCCATCTGTCCATATCAAGTTTTCTGAGAGAAATGTATTACTGCAGACTCATGTTCACATCATTCCCCGTAGAAAAGGTGATAACCTGTGGTCTTCAGAGGTACTAAGTAATCATATATTCTCAATCTCGACCTATGTCAAAATAGTTTTCTACTGTCTTGTGAGTTGTCAAAATAGCTGCATGTCTGCCTTTGTATTCATAATGGTAGTTGAAATTGCTGTCGAAATTTGTATTGATATGCTGGAGTTGTGAATACACTGCAGACCTATAAAAGGAACCCCATCAAGCACAACCAGGAAACCAAAGATCTTGTCAGCGGCATCAAGGAACTACTCTTTTCACCTGAGGACGACCGCAATGAAGGGTCAACAATACCAAAGGAACTCTGAAACAAGACAGTAGATAACCAAGTCAACGGGCATTTTATTCTGCTTATCTCGGTCATCTTGAAGAGCAGTGCTACGAGATGAGTTGATGTCTAGCTTGACCTCATGCCTCAAAATTTTGATACTAACTGGCTAAGTAATCATCCTAGAAAACCCAAAAGTGGTAGAACTGTAAATGTATATCATAAGGTCGTAGCTGATACTTGCTAGTGATCTGAACACTTCATGAGAAAAAACAGTAAAATTAGGCTTGTTAAACCTGGGCCGGCCGGTGGTCAGTGGTGTATTCTTCCCACCTGCGCAATGTTTTGATCTTTCTGAACCTATATATGTAAGATGCATGAATATAAGAGGGCGTACATTTGGTGGAGTACTGAATCACTAGCCGTTTTGTTCTCAAGGAATGGAGCTTGGGGTATGGTGATATCTCATGCATCATTAGCATCCATATCCTTTTACGTGCCTTCGAATTTTAAGGTAGTGTTGAAACAGATTATTGAGCGGAATTTTGTCGTGGATTCTCTAGTTGACTATAGGGATAAATTAAATATTTTATGAAATAAATTTAACAAATAGCTTAAGAGTAAATTGTACTTTGCACTAGGTAAATTGTACATTCTTTCACTTTATACCGGGTTTAGCACATTTTTTTACTTTACATCAGTATATATCAAAATAAGTTTTACTTTGCATTAGATTATGTCATATAATTAAAAGGAAATATTGTAAAATATGAGTAAAACTTATGAAAATTCTTGAATTTGTACCATGTTTTGCAATATTTCATTCAAAACTTATGGAATTTCATGAAATTTTTATTGGTTTGATGATATATCCTGGTATTATGTGAACCTTTTTTCAATACAACCTGATATAAAGTGAAACTATGTGTTAAACCTGGTGCAAAACGAAATATGGTATGTTTTATCCGGTACAAAGCGCAATTTACTCATAGCTTAAAAACAAGTGGTTTAAGTAATGCAATAGAAGAAATATTTTTTAGACAATGTTTTTTAGAAGTGTGAAGCAAATAATCCGGTGAATAATTCATGTCAATAATCCTAATTGTTTCATGTTTCAGTTGCCAAATGGCATCCGTACTGCAATATTTTCTCGTGTGTTGTTCTTTTGAACAGAAAGTTCTTGACTACTTGTATAGGTAGACAATTTTGAATTTTAGAACTAACTTAGGGTTATTCCGTCGTTTTTATCACTCAGCCTTAAATTTACTGTATGTTGCTTCAGTCACGTGTCTAATAAGCCATAGCCGTACAAAATGTCTTACAGAACTTACCATCCATTCGTTCTATCTGCTTCTTGAATGTTTCAACAGTCAACAGAGCTTATATATGTGCAGCATCAATAATCCATATGCTTACAACAGAAGCTTGTGCTGGCGTTAAAGGATGTAGAGTTTGTTACAGGCGCATGAACAAAAAGGAATAAAAAGAAAGAAAAAAAAAGAAGCTGTGTGCAACGAACGGCTAAAACGCATGATGCAAGAAATAAATATATTTAGCGTAACAATCTGAAATAGGACTCCCAATATGTTTATTTGACTTATCAAGTAGAGTCTAGCGCTATTCATTACAACTATTAAGGTTTGGCGAGGCTTCTCATGGGAGCATATAGTCCGCACTGAAATGAGATAAATCTTTAGCATATGGTTAATTAATTATTAACTATTATAACTTAAAAAATAGATTTATTTGATTTTTTAGACACTTATATATAGAAAGTGTTTATAAAAAAATATCATTTAACAGTTTAGAAAACGTACTTATCATAAATAAGAAAGAAGCCAAAGCCATAAGCATAAAAGGACCTTGGCTAGTTGATATTGAGCATGCGAGATAGTTCTCAACAAACCCACAAAGGCCAACTGACGCCTTAATGTCAACAGTGATAAAAAGAATCATACAATTCTTTTTACAATTTAGTTCTTTTACAAATTATGAATAGGCACACGTCAAATTTTTTTTTACAATTTAGTTCTTTTACAAATTATGAATAGGCATACGTGAAATGTTTTTTAAAACTAGACCCAAGATCCCTCCAATCCTCTTGATCGGCCTCCGTCGCCTCATCAGTCAGGACCGATTATTAGTAATTTCCCCATCTTCTCACTGAATTATATATCCATACGTGCAATTCTTGTTATTCCACGGTGCAGAAGAGGTGTTTTTAGTAGAATTAAGCTTTAGATTACTAGATTTGATAAATAAAGAAGAAATGCAAATTTCAAGCTTGTGTTGGGACTTGTGAGCATTATTTGAGATGGTGTGAGGCCGTTAATTGGCATTGGGTCGGCATCAGCTGGTCTATCTGCGGATTTGTTCTTGTTTTGCTTCATGCTTGAAGGGCACAATGCAAGTTTGGAGTTTGGAGGCTTGATGGTGACTTTGTTGATATGCACAAGCTTACCTGACTTGTTTTGCTTGTATAGTTAGCTCTGTAATGTCTGTCATGGTTTCTTGCAAAGATTGATTGCTAAATGGTTGTGAGTAAAAGTTTTTTTATGCGAAACAAAAGAAGAGTTCTGTAGCATGTGAGAGTTGCTCTGGTGCCCCTGCTACTAGTCTTTCAGTAAAATGTTGATAACTGCTAATTGTGTGCATGCTGAGTAGGCATGTTTTATGTGAAGTTAAGTTCTTATGGTAGGCATACATCGTACTTCCATAAATTATTAGAAATAACATCCTATGTTCATTCCTGCCTTCCTTTGAGTTGTTGCATATACTTGCCATGTGTACTTTCTGTAAGAATGCCACACACTGATAAGCAAATGATATTTCGTCAGTTCATACGATATATTTGGATATGAATATGTTCTCATGTCATGATCAACATAAAATAAGTAAATCTTTAATTTGATAAAATGTAAACTACAATTTACTGTTACATCTGCTTAATTTATCTCTTTGATTTTAAGATGAACACCCTAATTTTCTCAATTCTAACTAATTTGAAAATTCCTTTTGTGCTATAGGAATTTCATGAAGCTGATGGATCCAGGTACTTAACTTAAGCTCAAAACTCATATAAAGGAAATATATTATTTACTTTTTTTAATTTTGCATATGCCACTCAAAAATAATACCCTCCCCTAGTCCCTCCCAAAATTCTAATGTGCTTAGGTCAATCGTTAGAGCCTTAATGAAAGTTGGAAATGGGCTTGCTTGACTCATCATCCCTTGTGTTTAACTCAATGCTAGAACTCTTCTTAAGTCACATGAACAAAGAAATCAATGCTCAAGGGAAAGAAGCCGTGCAGCTTGGAAAGCTATTGACGTGGTAAGGCATGTGTAATATGAAAAATGTTCACTGCATTGGTGCTTCCATAATAATATGACAGATTGACCTCTCCTTTCTATTGCAGTATTTGATGCCCTTTGTGGAAAAAGAGAAATATGAACGCCCAAGAAAATGTAGGCTTCATCCTGGTAATAACATGTTTCGGGAACAGGAGTAACATAAGATTCACTTTGATATAAATGAACGGCGCTGTGGTTTCTGCAAGAAAGCCTTCCGAGCAGAGAAGTTCCTTGATCAGCATTTTGAAAATCGGCACAACAATCTTGTGGATAATGTATTGTTATTATTGATTTGCTTGTGACTATTTTTTTTCTTGAATACGCATGAGTATGTGTATCATTTTATTAAGAAGGAAGAAAACGGACGGGGGAGTGACTAAAACGCCTTTCTCCCCCAAAACACTTACAAAAGTTTACATACACACACGACCCAACCTTATCCATCCGGGGCAAGCTACCTACTAACAAACTCGCTCAGTTTGGAAGCACCAGCCATACACCAAACACTACACTCATTAGCCACTGTTTGAATGATAGCCATAATATTAGGGCTAGCCCCATTAAACACACAATCATTCCTATGCTTCTATATTTCCCAAGTTACAAGGATAATAAGAGAGTTGAACCCTTTTTTCGAATCCTTGTCCAAACCTCTACTTGGCTTGACCTACCAACTTGAGAAACAGTTGGTATTTTAGTTTGGTGAGACAGAGATCAACCCTAACCATTGGAGAATTAGGGACCAAACCTACCGAGAGAAGACATAATTAACGAAAATGTGCTGAATGGATTCCTCGGCTTGATCACACAACGGGCAAGCGTCGGGGTAGGGTAGTCCCTACTTGTCAAGACGATCCGCCGTCCAACAACGATTGTGTGCCCAACTCTTCCAAATTCTTCTCCAAGGAACAAAGCGGATTGTCCCAACGAAGGACTCATAGGCTGACTTGCAAGTGTAAGATTCTGATTTGGAGAGCTTCCATCGAAACTGATCGGGGATGTCCTCCCGTAAAATTACTCCTTCCACCATCTCCCAGACTTGCAAATACTCGATGATCACTTGCACAGTTAGCGCTCCTCTGATATCCATCACCCACTGCCCATTAGCCAAGGCCTGTGCCACTATGCAGGCCTTGCGAACCCTCTTTGGTACCAAGTTGATCAAGGTTGGAGCTACTTCTTGTATGGTCCTGTTTTGTAGCCATCTATCCATCCAGAAACGGATAGAATTTCCATTCCTGACCACCGCCTTGACAGCCATATCAAAAAGAGAGCGGGCATTAAGAGGGACTTGGATGGGTAGCCCTTGCCACGCCTGAGCACCATCGGTTTTTTGCAACCAAAGCCACCTTATGCGCAACGCCCAGCTCATAAACTCCAAGTTATGTATTCCAAGTAAGGGTGGATATTGAGCCAGCTCGGCTCGTTAAGGTAACGAGCTAGAGAATAGGCTCGGCTCGGCTCGTTTGCCAGCTCGAGCTAGCTCGATTAGCTCGCGAGCTAGCTCGCCAGTACATAAAACACACATACATAGAGCACATACATGCATAAATTTCTATAGCTCAAGCTGCCATACAATGCAAATATGCAATCACGAACCAAGCATTGATGCAAATCAGCATATCCAAATGCTTGTCTGCTTACATCATGTCCAAAAATAACATGCAAGTCCAAATGTAAGTGAAGATCCTTGACCTCGACCGTGGCCAACCTTGACCGACGACGAGGACCTCTTGCTGGCATGGTTGCTTCTAGATCCCAAACTTGCCGGCTGTTGAGGAGGAGGAGCTTCCTCTCGCACTTGCACCTCGACCTCGTCTTCCATGGTGGACAGGGCGGCGCCGCGGCGGGTCTAGGCGTCCAGGGGTAGGTGGGCGGCGGGCGCCGGCAGCTCCGAGCTACGGCGCACCGCGGCATGCCGCGTGCGGCTGCACTGCTAGAGGCGGAGGCGGCGGTCTGCAAAGGCGGAGGGGCTGGAGGGCGGAGGCAGGCGGCGACGGTCTGCATAGGAGGAGGGGCTAGAGGGCAGAGGGCGGAGGCAGGCGGTGCCCTGAGGTCTTGCGGATTTGGGTGTGGCAACCGTGTCTCGGCGTGTGGCCGTGTGTGGGGATTCGGCCATTCGCGGGTGGCCGGGTGAGGGGGGGGGGGGGTTCTAGGGTTAGGAGGGGTTGCTACCTTGCTGGGCCGGGCTACATGTGGGCTATCATATGTGCAGTCATGGGCCTTTGACCTCAGCTCGTTGGGCTCGCAAGCCAGCTCGCGAGCTAGCTCATTAACTTACTGAGCTAGAATGCTAGCTCGGCTTGTTACAAATCGCAAACGAACCGAGCCGAGCCACTATTGAGCCGATCTGAGCGAGCTATCGAGCTATGAGTTTTTCGTCCAGCCTTAATTCCAAGACCACCATACATGAGAGGCCGGCACATCCTTTCCCAAGCGACCAAACAATTGCCTCCATTTGCTTTGTCGTGCCCTGTCCAAAGAAATCCCCTTCTTCTCTTGTCAATAGCCTTAATCACCCATTTAGGAATATCCATTGCTATCATCAAATAAATGGGAATGGCAAATAACACCACTTTCACTGAAACGAGTCGCCCTGCACGGTTCATGAGAGAGGATTTCCAACTAGGGAGATTGTCAGCCACCTTGTCCACCAAACCTTGCAACTCCGTTCTAGTGGGCTTTCTGACATTAAGAGGGAGACCAAGGTAGGTACAGGGGAAATCCTTTACCTCACAAGACAACAAATTTGAAATAACCTGTAAGTCTTCCTCCTTGCATTGGATAGGAGTCATTGAACTTTTCTAGAGGTTGGTCACAAGCCCCGAAGCATGACCAAAGATCTACAATACTTGCTTGATAAGAGAGATATCATCCACTATTGGCCTTAGAAACAGAACCGTATCATCCGCATAGAAGGAGCAACGATGTTGGGCTCGCTGCACTACAAGGGGCTGCAAGCACCTCTCCAAACATGCGCGGTTTACTAGAGTTTAGCATATCCATGACCAAGATGCAAAGCATAGGAGAGAGGGGATCTCCTTGACGAAGGCCACGATGATGGAAAATTGCCTCCCCTGGCTCTCTATTGACTAAGACCCGAGTAGACGAGGTAGAGAGCAATAAGCAAAGAAGATTTCAATCATGAATTCCATTAAACAATTGTACTAGTTTCATATTTGCTTACTTTCTTCGATAATATTGGTGTAGTCTGTGTGGTTCCTACCGCAAGTGCAATACATTTTGATTCAAAGCTCTTTTAAGTTCCAATTATGACATGAGATGATCTTCTGTGAAACTTTCTTGGCAATACATCTCCAAGTGCATATGTAACTTGGTTGCTTCATTATGAATTACCATGCCCAGAAATGCTAAATGTTATACTCTCTCCTTTAGAGTCATGGAAGATGCTTGGCAGATCTATGTGGCGCACTTCACTGTGATCTAATGTTGAAGTTCAAGAAGCCAAAGAGTAAATGCAGTGCAGCTGCAGCTGCAAGGAATCGCCATCTTAGGTTCTTATCCTTTTGTTTTAACCATTCTAAATTCATGTATTTGATTGATTTCGTTATATTCTTATAGCATGCCAAGATACAATATTCCTGATCTGGTATCTCTAGCCTGCAGTTTTTAGCTTGGACTGTTTGCATGTAACATATTGGCATTCGCATTTGCTGTTCTACGTTTCCAGGCTTGCATTAGACAGAAGGTAGACATCATTGATAACTCATTTTGTTTTGTAGCTATTCTTAAATTATCTGACACTTTTTCCCTTTCAAACCACTGTTCTGCACTGTGCTACAGTAAGAAGCACAAGATTATGCATGCAGGCATATTGGTGTACTTGTTTTATTAATTAGATGCAAATATGTGAACTTCTGATGCAGATTTGCATGTTTATATCTATTCCCGAATTGACCATGGTTGTCGTACCTGCTTTGCTTATAAGCACTATTTGTATGACCTTGATCCATTATTGCACGAGTATTGAAGGTTGTTGTGTATTCCTTTGTCTTCCGTAAATCAGTTTGGTACATTGGTTTTCATGGTCAAACAATACATATGGAAATATCAAACTCTCTTTTGCTTCTGTTAACAGAGCCTCGCAGACAGTTGCTTTCCTATTAATCAAGGGCCATCTGCCAGCCGTCTTCATGGTAGGTGGGCGTCGGCGTGACAGAGGCGACACATGGGGCACAAAGCAGCAGGGTGACGGCGTCTCCGGCGTGCACAAGGAAAAAAAAGAGGAGATGTAGACAGCCGGGAGATGGAGAGGCGGTAGTAAGAGCAAGGCTAAATAGTACCGCTAGCTATTGGCTTCAAAAGTGGCCATATCATCCTACTATAGCTAATGTCGAAAGCTAGTGAATATAATAATAGGCTACATGTTTATCTCTACACATTTCCCACACAGCTTAGATTCATTGATTGGCTCCTCAGGAGAAACAACAGCAAGTCAGATGTATGCATGAGAAAAAAGGTGGGCCACAGCATAGGGAGGAGTGTGCAGCCGGCTGTAGCTCGGTGACAAAACAGTCGCTCGCTTTTCTCTCTCATGGCGCTCTCCGTCTTTTAATTGAAAATTACTATAGCATACCTGTTCTAATTGGAAAAACAGATCCGGCTCATGAAATTGATTCAATTTTCGGTATTCAATAGAGAAATTGATTAGGGAGGGGAAAAGATAGATTAATGGGAGGGGGAATTGGAAGAGACGGCACTGCTTGATGGAAGAGCAGAAACGTGTGGCTGTTCGAGGGAGGAGGGAGAGCTAGGGAGAGGAGGGGTCACCGGGAGTTGCAAAAGCAAAAATGGTTAATGCTCATCAAGTGATTCATTTTTTTTTGCATTGAAGAGAAAGATTGATAAGGGAGAGGAAGGGATTATCGAGAATTGATGGAGAGGACTTCATGACCAAGCAGTAACAGTCGTGGCTTGAAGACGAAGAAGAAACGGCGTACGTGGTGCTTCGGTTTGTGGCTGCAGCGCGTGGAGGTGCTCCTCGGGTGAGTTGGGGTGTGGAATGATCTGATGTGCAGGGGTGTGGGCGACGAATTTTTACTGTTACTAATTTAATTTTTTTTAATTTATAAAACTAATTTTCGATTTGGATCATTTGCAAAACTACCCTCTTGCCGCCCTGGGCCACGGCGGGATTTAAAAACCGCCGTGGCCCAGGGCGGCGAATGGCATCCCCGTCACCCGGGGCTAACAGCGCCGGCCGCCGTTAGCCCCGGGGAGGCCACGTGGATTCGCCGCCCTGGGGGACGGCGACGAATGCCCCCAGGGGGCCGAATGCAAAATTACATTCGCCGCCCTGGGGGACGGCGGGCGGCGAATACATAGGACCATCCGCACAGCGATCGGACGGTCCGAATCGACGGCAAATTGTTGTAACGCGCGCTAACTACCTTAAAACAGTCATAACTTTCGCATACGGTCTCGGAATCGGACAAATAAGTACTCTACGGACATCTACAGAAAATTTTACATCCGCTTCCCCCCCACTTTGTCGGGTTTGTCCAAAAAAATTTTACGAAATTCGGCCGGGAAGATTGAGTTTTTGAGGTCCGAAGGTTCAGCACGGTTTTTAAAGCACACTCATAATTTTCTACAGGCCACATCTTACATCGGTTTAAGCTGCACCTTCATGAGATTTTGCTATTCTTGTGTTGCTAGTTGAGAAAAAAATATCAAAAAAAAGAAAAAAAATTTTGCAGGCGGCCCCCTGGATTCGGACGGTCCGATCCTTGTGCGGACCGTCCGTTCACTATGCTAAAAACCGTCGTGGGGGACGGCGGCGAATGCAATTTTGCATTCGGCCCCCTGGGGGCATTCGCCGCCGTCCCCCAGGGCGGCGAATCCACGTGGCCTCCCCGCGGCTAACGGCCGCTGGCACCGTTAGCCCCGGGTGACGGGATGCCATTCGCCGCCCTGGGCCACGGCGGTTTTTAAATACCGCCGTGGCCCAGGGCGGCAAGAGGTTAGTTTTGCAAATGATCCAAATCGAAAATTAGTTTTGTAAATTAAAAAAAATTAAATTAGTAACAGTAAAAATTCTGTGGGCGATGGTCGGCTGGGCTTCAGCCCATGCACACACACAAAGATATCGACAAGGAGAGTGAGAGATATATCAATACAGAGAGAGAGAGATATAGAAAGAACGAGAGAGAAATAGAACCAGGAGGCATCGGGAGGAAGGATGAAAAAGGAAAAGAAAGAAAAAGGAAGAGGCCTTTCTAGAAAAATATCTAAATTTGGAGAATTTGTAATTTTGAGGAATTTTATGGGATTTTTGGATTTTAAATTTTTGAGAAATTTCAAGAAATTGAGCTCCACTCCGAAAAGACAATAAAAAACCAAATAACTCCAATTAACAAACGATAAAATAAATGGCAGCATTATTTAGTTAATTAGTTAAATTAAATCCTCTAAAAATTTTATTAAGCTGTTTTAGATGAATAAAAGCGAACATGAATTTTCAGAATTAGGCAAATTTAAAACTAGCAAAAAGGGACGTGACAACATGGAGTCTGCTTGCACGTGTGTGAACGCATCAATACGCTGCCACCTCGCCCTCGACGGTAACCTTGCCTCCAACTCCCTCCACCACTGAGTCACCATTCACTCGAAAAAACTCAAATTAGCCTCCATTTCCTTGGTTTCTTCTCACCGAACACGGAGAAGACGGCCGCGTCAATCATCGTCAAGCCACGATGGAAGGCTAGCAATTACCCCGTGGAAGGAAGCAGTACTCGGCCGTAGCTCAGAACGAGGGATCTTCATCTCGTCGAACGTCTTAACGAAGAAGATGTTGAGTGCACTCCCACCGTCGATCAGGACATTCTTGAGCATGATATTCTTGATGACTAGATCTAGCACGAGAGGGTAACACCCCGGATGAGCCACTCGGTCGGGGTGATCCATGTGGTCAAACACGATGGCGACCTCGGACCACCGTAAGTACTGGGAAGTGTCGATTGTGACAAAGTTGACTTCCCAAGCAGTTAACTTCTGCTTTCTCTTGGACTCGATGCCGATGGCCCACCAAATATGTGATTGAGTTCCGTGTGAGGATCTTGAAACCCTCCTGCTACATTAGCATCTGGTTTGTTTTTGTCCTTGCCGGAGCCGCCTTCATCGTTGGCCGATGGCTTGTCGTGCTCCATGACGAATTTCTTCAGCATATAGCAATTCTTGGCCGCGTGCTTCCCTTTTGGATACAAAGGATAGGGGTCATTCATGACCTTCTGGTAATCTTCGGTTCTAGGAGGTCGAGGACAGCCGTGCTCGACTAAGGCGACAAGGTCTTCTGGCTTTCACTTGCAATCTCTCTCCCTAGAAGGACTGGGCTCATCCGACTTGCATTGGTCTCTCTGGCAAGTCTTCTCTTCTTGTCTCTTTGGTAGTGGTCATCGTGGTCATTGTGTGATCCATGTGGCTGCTATTCGGAAGGCCTCTAACTGGGCACGCCGCCCGAGCATCTGCTTGCGGACCTTGAGGTGACAATGACGGATCTTGACTTGCTCAGTGAGAGCACCAGGGTTCTCGAGTCCTCCTGGTTGTATTCTATTGCTGTTGTTGTTGCTATAGATAGTTGGGCTTGCCGCGTGGTCAGATCCCAGCTATAGCGTATCAAGTAAGGTAGCTGCAGCCACGACGTTTTGCTACGGGGTAACGAACACATCGTGGTCGCCCATCCTAGTTTGGAGGATGTCTCTTTGCACTTGACGCGACGCTTCACGTAGTTGACGGTTGTGCGTGTCCCGATTTGCTTGTCGGTGTCTACCCTCCTTCTCCTGTTGCTCACGCAGTCGGTGGGCCTCCTCTTCCTGTTGTTCATGCAGTCGGCGAACTTCTTCGTTGGGGCTCAGATTCCCTTTGGATGCCATGAACACCTCTCGGGGAGGTGAGAAATTTCCCACACTACTCTCCGATTGGTCATCGGAGTCGGAGAAGTGGATTGAAGAGTTGATGACTCTAACCTTCCTAGATCCGATCCTGATTGGCATGTGGTCGTATCCGAGTCGAAGCCTAGGTGATCGGGTTAGCTTCGATATGCCAGATTGAGGCTGCCACTGGAGGATGGTGTGGAAGAATGCTGTGGCATTCATGAAGTCGATTGGAGAGTTGACGACTTCTTCTACCCTAGATCCGATCTCGACCAGCGCAAAGCCGTATACGAGTCGAAGCCTAGGTGACTAGGTTGCCACCGATCTGGTAGATCGTGGTTGCAGCTTGAGGATGTTGTTGAAGATTGCTGCAGTGTTCTCGAGGCCAACCGGTGCACGGTTGACCAGATCTCCCTCCGGTCAGTTCATCTCTGACTCGAAAAGAGAGAGTGTAACACCCTGAAAATTTTGATTAGTAAATTGTGAACCGAAACTATGTGTTGTCAAAAACTTTGATAAATTGAATCATGTCGAGGTTATTTGCCAGTTGATTTTTATTTGCTATTGGTGCCAACTCAAAATAACCATGCCAAATATCAATTAAAATGTAACCCTACCAAAGCAAGTTATGGAATTAAGATGAAACCCAAAAATAAGATGGAGTGATATTTAATGAGTAAGATCATAACAATTATTATAGTATGCTTTCATTAAAACAATATACCATTTGAATTATATACTAAAGGTGAAGGAATTATTAATGGATGGGTAAATACTAGGGGAAATATTTTAGTAAAGGAAAACCTCAGATATATGTAAATTTCCCTGAGTTTTGGAGGAGATCGGCTAATTTGCAGAGAGGACCTTCCTTCCTTTAGATTTATTTGCAATTGGGTCCTTTCCCCAAATCGGCTGCTAACTGAGGCTGCCGCCGTGCAGCCGCCGCACCTCCAGCCACCTTGCCTACTCATGCGCGCCGCCCATGCGCTCGTAGCCCAAATCGACCTAGGCAATTGGGGATATCTCGCGCCCATACTCTGCCGCCGCCGGAGATCGCACGTCCAAGATCTCCGTGCTGCATTCACTGTGTGTCATTGCACGTCGCGATGCCGCCGTGACGCAGCCTCGCGTCAGCTCAATCCCGCCCGGGATACCCGCCTGTGTGCCATTAATCCGCAATCTTAGCGCCGCAGGATCTCCGGAGTCACTGCGCATCCCATCGCCATCGCGTCGTCGATGACCGCTAACCGCCGCCACAATGATGCCTTGTCATGCCTGCCTCAGCCTACTGCCCTACGCTACCGCCACTTAGTCACGTCCACCATTAAGTCGCCGTGCCATCCAGTGAGGATCTCCGCGTGCGCCCATATCTTGCCGCCGCAACCTTGTCCCGTTGGCCATTAATTGTGCCACACCGCTAAGCTCACCTAAACCATAGCCATTAGAGTGCTCTATGGACGCTCTCGCATATTTAAGCTGAGAAGGAGCTCAACCATGCCAAACCATCCCCTTCATTTCCCTATGCACCTCAGACCAAGCCAAGAAAGGGAGGAGCCGCTGTTGCCCCACGGGTCAAGCACAAGTGGGGCATGTGGCCACATCACTGTAGAAGCCACCAAGGCCGGGTCCACTCGGCGGGGGCGTGTACCCGACGCACCAGAGACTGGTGGAGCAGAGGAGAGGGGGCTAGGAGCCACCCCGTTGCGGTTCCTTTCTATCGAACACGTTGCACACATGTCGTGGTTTGTCTACTCTGTTTTGCGCCGCCGCAGTGCCGCATCACCTTTTTTCGCCGCCCGGCCACAATTCGGTAAGATCTCGTGCCCATAGCTTCATTATTACTCGAGGAAGATTAGGCCCCATCAATTTTGGCCGATTAGGGCCTATAGTCGCTCCGGCTCGAGCGCCGCCGCGCCATTACCAAGCTCACCGAGGGAAGTTCACCCATGGTGCCGCTCCAAGCCGCCATAGGTGGGTAATCACGCTCTCTATAGCCCTAGAACACCTCGCGATGCTGACCTTGAGCTCAGCTCACCCTCGCCCTACATTCTCGTTGGCCGGTGAGTTCGGGTCGCCGCCATTAGTGCGCATCGCGCTCGCTCGTGGGCCGTGGGGCCTCGCTACCGTTGTCGGCTAGCCTCCGGAGTTCCACCGTGCCCATTTTTGTGGCGCCGTGCCGCTTCAAGCTCAGCTTGGCTGCGTGTCACACCCAGAATTTTCATCCAAAATTCTGGGGTTTTATTGTGTAAATCCTCGTCCAGGAATCAACCGAGGCACACATGACATAATTGGTGATCAAAGTAATTGTTTACACAGCGTAAGCATTTATTACAGAGGCGAATGGTACCTCTCAAAAATAATAAAGTTCTAACAGCGGATAAATAAATAAGCAGCGTGACACTCCGCGCACTTGACCGGGCTCCCGCTCGGTCCTCCACATAGTCCTCTTCACTGTAGTATTCCTCTGAATGATGATTGTTGATTGCAAGGTGAGTACATAAAATACTCCGCAAGCCACACAGCAAATATGCAAGTGCATGGGATAACAAAGGATGGCATAATATGGCTCAAATTTGCATAAAATCACGTAATAAAACATTTAAGAGAGTAACAAAGCATTAGTTAAATAACAATATTGATCAACGCTATACCGCTCACCAAAACGGTATAGGCCCAACCACACCAACCTGGAGCTACACATGTTCCACTGTTCAACCATCAAGTTTAGATAATGTGGGACTAATCACAGAAAACATTGCTAGGCTCGCTCTTAACCGTGCGCACGGCTATTCGAATAGTTTTACTCTAGCCAGAGATGTACTAATTTACCCACAAGACACAACTCCATAACACATCACTGTGCGCCTTAATACCACCACGGTACCTCGAAAAGGAGTTGTGACAGAATTATCCATGTAACTCGCATAATAGGAGAGCCTCTCGCTGAACCTCCGGTCTCTGGTAGGGGTGATCAAATACCTTCCTACAAGACGGCTCGACGCCTGAAGCATGGTCTTATTGTCACTGCCATGTGTAGACTTATACCAGCCACAAACACGCCCTGGAGCCTCCTATTGAACTCGGCACACTTCAAACTCATGCTATCCCATGCTAGCTTGTGGTTAGCACAAGTGTTGCTTCGCAACAAGTAGTCCGCGAACCGGTCCTTAACCGTCACGAGCACCGCTAGCATCAACCACAACCCTGGTGCTTGTAACCCACCTTTTAACCATGTTTTAGTGGACCATTAAGTTGTCCCCGTATGACCACCGTCGTAAATGGATCATCATTTCGTGTGACTGAATAATAGTATGAAAATTACTGTGACAACCCAGAAGTTATTCTATCATTTGCTAGGCATAGCTAAGCAAGGTCCTAGAGTTATTCTAGCTAACCAGTAAATAAAGTTACCTAGTCAAATTATCCCATAGGTACAATGTCAAGTAATCAAATCAAAAGGGGCCATCAACAAAGGTTAGGGTTTCCCTGTCCCAGTGACATTCTAAAATAAATGCAGAGTTGAAGAAAAACATAGCTTTAAACATAGGAGCAATATGCTCAAGGAGAAGGAGGAATATGTGTAACTTGCCTTGCTGCTCCACACAAGCCTCGGAACTCTCCTCGAGAAATAACATCTCTTCCTGAACGTCGTTGGCTATAGGCAACAAACAAAACAAGCAAAAACAATACATCAACATACAGGAACAGTACAATATTATATTTTTAATGGGTAGATCTTGATTTTTAAAGAAATTAGAGACTTGAACAACCTTAATCCGAGTTCGCATGAATTAGTTATGATTTTTAGAAGTTTTAATCCTTTTAGAGCCTATTTAAAAGAATTTAGCCAATTTATTGTGTCATTACTAAATTAATTTAATTCGGGAAAAGGGGTTTATGACGTCACTGGAGAGAGGAGGCTCTCGGCTGACCAGTGGGGCCCACTGTCAGCGAGAGGGAGGTGTCGGGTCCATGGTGGACCAAGTCCACCGAGGTCCACGAGAGGGATCCGACAGCTAGGGTTTCTAGAGTTTTGATCGGACGGCCGGGATCTAGCCACGTGTCAAGGTGGATCAGAAGGCTGAGATTTGATCCTACGGTGATCGGACGGTTGAGACATAACCGAGGAGATCCGATGGCCAAGGTTGATCCCGATTGGATCGGCTAACGGCGCGGAGGTGGCGCTGAGCTGGCGCCTACACGGCAACCACGTCGGCTACAGCGACGGTGGCGGCACTGAACCTGATGGTCGACGGTGATCAGCGGCGCGGCGGCACTTAGGGGGAGCGGGAAACGGTAGAGGAGGTCGAGGCGATCCTTACCGAGGTTGAGACCGCGAAGGACGGCGACGGAAACGGCTGGCGGCGAGCCTGAGGCAGCGGAGGTCTTCGGATCTTCGTCGACGGCGGTGTTCCGGCGGTCCCCGAGGGCTGAGAGGCGGCAGCCTGGCTTCTGTGGACTACGGCGAGACCTACCGAGGCGGCAGCGAGCTCCAATAGCAGCTGAGGCGACGGTGGCGCGCAACCGAAGCTTGGCGACGTCGGCGAAGCGAGCGCGAGACACGGGGAGACGGCTAGGGCTAGCTAGAGCTCGATCTAAAGCACGAAAACGATTCTAGGGGTCTTAAGGTCGCTAATTAACGTGAAGAGGGGCGGAGTCTGGCTCGGGCTCGACGGATTTTGCGGCGGCGACGGTTAGGGATAGAAGTCCGACTCGGGAAGCTTCGGGTCTCCATTCCACACGCGATTTGGCTCCGGTTTCTTGGGGATTAGGTAGAAGGAGATAGGGGCTCCGTTTTTCCCCAACTAATTTGGAGAGATCGAGGCTGAGGCGAGCGGATTTCGCGAGATTTACAGCGGCGGCGCTCGGGTGCGGCAGTGCTCCCGAGCGGGAGGTAGACGACGGTCCAATAGGCGGGCCCCACCTGTCGGCGGCCGAGGGCGACGCAAGCGGCCATGGGCTGACGGGTGCGCGCGAGGGGAACCGGCTTAACACAGTAATGGGCCGAAAACGGCCTAGCGACTGTGAAGGGGTTTTTAAACCTTTTTCTTTAGTTTTATTGCTGGAAAGCTTATTTATTTTGCCAAAAATACTTCCCCTAATCAATTAATTCCCAGAAAATTCCAGAAATTAAATAATTAAGCAAAGAATTTTATAAAATTATTTTCAAGCCCATTTTTCTTTAGATTTTCCCCTGATTTTATTCTTTTCACTCCTTGAGACTTTTAATTTAATTTCTAAAAATTCCTTTTTCACCATATTTTATATGGGGATAACTTTAGGGTGTTACACTGTGCCCCGCCAAGCCGCACCGTGTCGTGCTACCTCTCGTATTCGGGCGAGAGGTAGAAGATGACTCCTCTGCTGTGGGCTGATAGCCGAGGCCCACCATATAATACCACTCTGGGATGTACACCGTACTTTATACTTGTCGATGTTTTGTATCGGCAATAAGAATATGGGGTTACTCGTGAGACGTAAACTTGATGGATTGCAAAGGAACATGAAATGATTTATCCTGGTTCAGGCCCTCAAGGTGAGGTAATACCCTACTTCCAGTTGTGGTGTATTGCCTTTGAGGTTTCTCTGGTGAGATTTCGCTATGCCCTCAAGGGGGCACCTTGCCTCCCCTTATATACCGAGGAGACATGGTTATAAGATAGGAATCCCAGTCAGACTCCAACCAAGGGATTTCTTTCTAAGAATATAACGTGCCCGACTAGGACTATATCCTTTCCTTGTCGTACAAGGTAATATATGCTGAGTCCTATTATATCCCTAATTACAAGGTTAGCCCATCCTTTGTCCGAGTGGCCTTAATATTTCTCATGAGGTACCCAGGGCCCATGGCCTCCACAGCAGCCCTCGAGACCTTCATAGTTGAGTCACAGCTGATGCCGAGTGCTCATCCTCCTTGGTGAAGGCTTTCCGAGTGCTTTGTTCCCGAGTACTCATCGTCCGAGTGCTTCTTCTCCAAGTCCTGCTTCATATCGGCTAACAACGAGGCTATGAATAGTGTGCGTTGAATAGGCGCACCTATTAGGTGTAGCCCCCGACTTTGTGCTTAATTGTGAAACAATTAAACATAAAGTCAAAAATCTTTAACCTTTTAGTCTTTCCCGAGTAGTATACTACTCGGAAATTAGACTCTTCAGCACCATATCAGCTGGAAGAATTTTTGCTCAGGGTAATTGTTGGCTAAGCATGTAAGCCGGGTACCACTTCATGGATTTTAACCTAATATATGGTCAAGTGTACTCGAGAGATACCTGCATCGCCAATTTTAATGGAGAACATATATTGATCCTTATAAGGATATATCCTCAATACCTGTTAAATAATTCAGATATCTGAACACATGTGTCCAGCAATTAGGTTTTCATAAGCATATCTGATTATTTAATCGGTTTCTGTAAAATAGTATCTGCATTGTGATTTTAACACAGCCAGTGATTGGCGTAATAGGACATGCTATTTAGAAACTCATATCTTATGGCCTAGTACCGAGTTAGTCGGCCCAGGCTCACTTATCAGCACAGCCCTTATAAAGCGGGGGGAGAGAGAAAAGATTCTCTCTTCTTCTCCAATCCACCAAATTGTTTCACCTTCTAGCTCTGCGCCCAAATTTCGCGTTCTCCGCCTTGCTAGGGTTTGCTGTTGCTTGCGCCCCCGCTCGAGACTATCTAGAATCTACTCCGCCGCATCCGTTCCCAATCTCCACAAGCCTTTCCCCTAAATTTCTCGCCTCCAACAATGCCAAAGGCTGCATTTGAGATCCTCGATATGACTGCCGGAGTCTGGCCAATGTCAGATTAAAACCCGGTAAAGCTGAAGCTGCTGGAGAACTGGATGATTTTGCAGCAACAAGATATCATCCACTAGCGCACCACGGAGGAGGAGTCTATGCCAGCGCCCAAATCTGGTAAGAACGTTGTCTTCACTTTGTTTTTTGACTGCGGTCTTGCCTTCCCCTCCTCGGTTTTCCTTCGCAAACTTTTGTCTTTCTACCAAATAGAATTGGTAAATTTGAATTCTAATTCTATTCTTCATATTTCGATCTTCGCTACCTTATGCGAAGCTTTTCTGGGGGTCAGGCCCCACTTCAATCTCTTTCGGTACCTATTCCACATAAAGCCCCAGCTATCCAAAAATAAAATCCAAACCATTGGGGGAGCCAGACTTTAGCTTAGGAACAAAATAAAGAAGGCCTATCTCAATTTTCCTTTGAAGACATCACTCAAGGGTTGGCACAGAGAATGGTTCTACTGCTCAAACCTTGAACCCTCTCTACCCCCTTTCTCTGGTGCTCCACCAACCGTCCTGCCAAGCTGGTCATCAGTGCCAACCTATGAAGAAATGGGGCAGGTATACCAACTGATGGAGAGGATTGACCTCCTGAAGAGTACGGGGCTGACTGGCCCTTGGGTGGCAAGGTGCTTCCTCAATCGCCGCACCAGACCACTGAAGGCTAGGAGCCATTTCGGCTGGGACTACCAAGGCAAAGATGACCCTAGCCAAGAATACCCTGATGTAGCCAACAAGAATAAGGTTACTGATACCTTGCTCGGCTTCTTTGTCAATGGGGTGGTGGAGACCGAGGACGAGGAGCGCACCCCC
This sequence comes from Oryza meyeriana var. granulata, assembly GCA_003991445.1. Taxonomy (NCBI): domain Eukaryota; kingdom Viridiplantae; phylum Streptophyta; class Magnoliopsida; order Poales; family Poaceae; genus Oryza; species Oryza meyeriana. The sequence continues at coordinate 106,191 of RYFJ01000118.1, read as the reverse complement.
AAGCCCTACTGCAAGGGCAGGCCCCGGCTAAAGGTAACCTTGAAGATATTGACGCTAGCTTGTTATTCACTTGTGATGAATATTTGTTGATATATGTCCTGGCTTGTGCTGCAATGCGTGACACATATATTGTTGAAATACTTGCAGGACTGTGAGGAATTCGATAATGACTCCCAGGATCAGCCGGCCACAAAATTGAAGAAGCAGCTAGCCAGCCCTTCTGCTGCCTAGCCCAGCCCCAAGAGGGCTGGGAAAAGACCAATAGAAGACCCGGGCAAGAAGAAGAGCACGCCGAGTGCAGCGCCGGGGAGTTTGAAGATCAATGATCCTGTTAATTTAGCCCCCAGGTCGCCAAGCCCGAGACTGACGCCACCAAGCCCAAGGCTAGCGCTGTTGAGCCCAAGGCCAGCGCCGCCGAGTGCCCTAGCTCCGCAATCGGCTGCTTCGGGCACCGAGCCAGCCACAGCCAACTAGCCATCACTGAGTAGGCTCTCGAGCCCCTCGTCGATGTCCTCAGGAGCACCCCTATGGAAATTCAAGACTTCCAAGAGGTAATAAAAAATCTTCAATCTTTTGAGAATCTTGAATGATGTGGCAGTGTCTTCATATTTGATATGTTGTGTAGGAAGCGAGTTGACATAGATCCCAAGGGTACTATGCCACTAACTCCTGCCACTGAACCCATCCCAGCCGAACCAGAGCCAGTAATGCTACCTGCTGAGCCAGAGGTTGCCCCAGCTGTTGAAGCTGAAGCAGTCCTGACAGCAGAGCTACCAGCGATGGCCAACCAAGGAGTGGATGCTGAAGTTGCAGCTCCAGCCCTCGAGCCAATCCCCGAAGTCCCTACAGCTGTCGAGCTTAGGGCCAGGTCCCCATTGCCAGCGGCATCATTGTCTTTTGGTGATAGTGATCTCCCCAGGCTCGAAGCTCCCCCACGCAATTTCCCAAGGACATTTTACTGGGTCACCCCCGAGGGGATAGCGGAGAGCTTTGAGCATGACGAGCAGGCAGCACTGAGAGAGCAAAGGAATCTGATGTATGTTGCAATCGCCACGTCGAAGGGAGTCCAGGTATACTGCGAATCTTGCCATGTCGAATGCTTGACAACTTCTGCAGATCTGATATTTTGCCTACTGACCCCGATTACCCCTGGTTGGTGCTGAGCAGAAGATCATTGATCGCTCAAAAAAGATGAGCAAAATATTGACTAAGCTCGTCCCTTAGCTACAACAACTATGCCAGCTCCAAGTGGCCAAGGACGACTTGGAGTGAACCAGCCAAGAGAGGGAGACGTGGCTGAGAGGGTCAGTAGACACACTCAGGGATGAAATTTTGGCCCAAGCTGAAAAGATCAGAAGTAAGTCTTCTGTGTTGTCCTCCCAAGTGAATCCCGAGTACATTTCCCTAGCATTATTGATTCCTGACTGCCTTGTTGAGTTTTGACTGCAATCTAGAGTTCTTGATTGTTTTGCATTGCAGCCCTCGAAGCCGAGCTGAAAGCCCAGACAAAGGAGAGGGAAAAGCTAGACAAAGAGCTGAAGGTGGAGAAGGCCAAAACCAAGGTGGAGGCCAACTATGCTAGTAAGTCCCCTGCTTGACCATGATCTTGGCCCGATTGCTTATTGCTTCGACTGCTTGTCTTGGTTAACCAATATTCTTATCGATGCATCTGAACAGCTTCGAAAGCCAATGCCCAGATTCAGTTTGGCGCCTTTGCAGTAGAGATTAAGATGATCAAAGAATCACGGAAAGTCCTTGTTGAATCCGTGAAGGCGCTCCTGGACATCATGCAGCCTCATTACCCTGGGACGAGCTCCAGTTCCATCACCCAAGTGCACGAACGCCTCAGCGAAGCCCGGAGTATCTTGAAGATGTACTCGAATGAGCGTGTAGCTGTCGGCGTTGCCCAAGCTCTTGCAATGACCAAATCGATCTACCCTAGGGTAGACATCGAGGCCATTGGTGAGGGTTTTGCCGAGGGGACAACTCCTGAAGAGGCGCTGGAGCTAATCAGCCAGGTGAGGGCAACCGCGGAGGCAATAGTCAGGGACCTGGGCATGTAAAAACAGAACAATTATGCAGTCGGTGTCCACTAATGAACATGTATGACTTTTGTAAAGACTTTTGTGAATGTCTATAAAATGCTGCTGAGTACTTGCTTATTCTAGGTCGTCATTAGCTTTACCTAACTACGTAGTCTGCGCCGAGTAGATCGAGATAAACTTAGAAAAATATGTTCACCTTGCAGAGCTATACTCGGGAAAACTTAACGTAATCGTTGTAGAACTTCGTGATTTAGATAAAACAAGCTCGAATTTTATTAACAAGGCATATAATACATGCAGCCCCCGACTCACTACTCGGTTGGGACAAGCGATGAAGTGAGTCAGAGTAAAGAACTTTATTCATGCATAAAAATATAATATAAGACTCAGATATAGAAAGGACATAGCTGTTATATATTGCATGAGTTGCTGACTAGGGCACCATCTTCAGTCTTTAGTTGGTAGGCACCCGGACATGTCACCTTAGCCCTTCCCACAAAGGGGATAGTTTATGCCTATCTTTGGTGGTTTGTATTTTTCTCAAGACAAGATCACCCACCAAAAAGGCGCAGCCACGAACATTCTGACTGTGATAACGATGTAGGCCTTGAATATACCTTGCCGACTGAATAGTTGCGATGTCCCTTGCTTCTTCCAACTGATCGAGTTCGACCAGTCGGTCTTTGTTTGATTTATCTTCTAAGTAGACCCGAACTCGTGGTGAGCTGAACTCCAACTCGGTTGGTAACATAGCCTCAACACCATAGACTAGGAAGAAAGGGGATTGCCTTGTTGCCCGACTAACCGTGGTTCTTAAAGACCAGAGAACAGATGTGAGTTTTTGTACCCACCGCCCTACATATGGTTGTAGTCGGTCGAATACCCTAGCCTTGATACTGTGTAAGACCATGCCATTGGCACGCTCAACCTGCCCATTACTTCACGGGTGTGCCACAGAAGCATAACAGATCTTGATGCCGAAGTCGTCACCGAAATCTTGAAAAACGCCGCCAGTGAACTGAGTGCCATTGTCCTTTATGATGCGGTTAGGAACTCCAAATCGGTATAAAATACTCATGATGAAGTCCTTTGCTCGTGCCACTGTTATGGTAGTAATGGGTTTTGTCTCGATCCACTTTGTAAATTTATCCACTGCGACGAACAAGTGTGTAAACTCTCCTAGCGCTTTTTTGAACGACCCGACCATGTCAAGCCCCCAAACTGCAAAGGGCCAAGAGATTGGAATTGTTTGTAGTTCTTGAGCTGGAAGATGTGTTTGCCTTGCAAAAAATTGGCATCCTTCGCAGGTGTGAGCAATGTCTTTAGCATCTGTTATCGCAGTTGGCTAGAAAAAACCCTGCCTGTAAGCCTTTCCGACTAACGTACTAGATGCAGCATGGTTGCTACAGATGCCCGAGTGGATCGACTGCAGAATTTGCTTGCCCTCCTCGGATGTGACGCAGCGCATGAGGACTCTAGATGCACTTCAACAATAAAAGTCTTCTCCGACTACAAGAAAACATTTGCTTTGACGTTTGATCCGTTCGGCTTCGTTGCTATCTTCTGGAAGTTTGTTGTCCAAGAGGAATTTTAAAATTGGAGTTTGCCAGTCTTGAGAGATAAGTAATACTTCATTTGTTGCCGGGGTAGTTCAGCCCCCGACTGTTCAAGTATTGGTTTCTTCTTGACTGATGACTCCAATAGTTGTTCAACAAAAATCCCAGTCGGGATCACTTCTCGTTTGGATCCCATGTTGGCCAATTCGTCTGCAACTTTATTGTATTAGCGTAGCACATGTGTTATTTCCAGCTCGTCGAACTTGTCTTCTAGTTTTCGCACCTCCTGACAACATGCCGCCATGTTATCGTCGAGACATGTCTAGTCTTTCATGACTTGGTTGACCACGAGTTGAGAATACCCTCGTATGACCAGTCGGCGGATGCCGAGTGATATGGCAATGCGGAGTCCGTGGATGAGTCCTTGTACTCGGCAACATTGTGGGAAGCCGAAAAGTGAATCTAGAGAACGTACTTCTGTTATTTGCCAGTAGGTGACATCAGCACGATGCCAGCCCCTGCACCGCCGATCCGTAAAGAACCGTCGAAGTACATCGTCCAGTACTCTAGCTTGTCCGTGTTTGGAGCCGTCTGGACTTCTGTCTACTCGGCCACAAAGTCGGCTAGAACTTGAGACTTGATTGCTGTCCGAGATTGAAAGATAATGTCAAACGCCATTAACTCGAGCGCCTATTTAGCGATTCTACCAGTGGCCTCGCAGTTGTGTAGGACGTCCCCGAGTGGATACGATGTGACAACATGTCTCGCCCTGAAAATTGGTCTGTTTAAAAATTATTTTTGGGTAAATGAAAATACAAGAATACACTAGAAAATTTTGGCTATAAAAATGTTTGAATAAATTTTTGAAATTTCCAATATTAAAAATCCCAAGTTGAAAATTTTAAATAAATGCTTGGACGCTTTTATATTCCTAGGGTTTTGTCAGAATATTTTAAGCGTTTAGGAATTTATAATATTACATTCTTCGTGTTTCATGGTGGCATTTACTTCTGGTAAATTCCCTATGAATTAATAAGCTATCTGAAATTTTCTCGGAATTTTTGGAGCTCCAGAATTAATTTTAATGGGACAAAGATCATTTCTATAATTAGATAAATCTATAATAAAATCCCTGTCTTTTCCCCTATTCGGGTCGTTCCGGTTCAGTCCTTTGAAGTCTCCCCGTTCATCGTGAACTCTGACTCCCTTTTCTTCTAGGGTTTCGTGTAGCTCCCGGAACCCTAAAACCTCCTCGACGTTCCGATTATCAAAATATACCGATATTTCAAGCGATCGAATGTTTCCTAAACTATGCCCCCCTGTTCTCGACTACCAAAAATATTTCCCATATTTTGGAAGTTCATTTATTCTGTTTCCCGAACTCCACGAAATATATTCCTTGAATATCCTAATTTCTCGGTCGACGCAAAATACCCTCCATTTTTCCCCAAGTTCCTGATTCCGTAAATATTCCCAATTTTTCCTGATTCTGGCATATTCTTGCTAACTGCTTCCAATATTCTAGGAATTCCCAAAATATTCTTATACTTGGAGGGTTCCAAAAATTCAGTTGGATCTCCTCGATTCCAAAGAAATATTTCAATTTCCAAAGGTGTTTCGACGTTTTCGATTTTCCAAATATATATATATATATATATATATATATATATATATATATATATATATATATATATATATATATATATATATATATATATATATATATATTTATACGCCAACGTCCGCGACCCTCCAAAATTCTGAAACATTTCTACAAATTTTCAATTCGGAAATATTCCCTAAATTCCTAACTTCCAATTTCCAAATTTTGGGTTTTTCCAGAAAACCCCCTCCCTTTTTCCTTTTTCCCCATCTTTTCTTTTTCTCCCTTTTTCTTTTTTTCCCCTTTCTTTCCCTGCTCATCTTCTTCCTTCGGTCTTTTCTCTCTCTCTGCTTTGGTCGCCAGCAAGCTGAGCCGTCGCCGTCGGTTGGGCCGAGCCCGTCGGCCTCGCTCTCCTCGGCCTACGCCAGCCCACCGCCGACTCCCTCGACCCGCAGCCACTGCTGCCGTGCTCGGCCTGCTCCTACCCCTGCCCGGCCCGGTTGTGCGCCACCTCCGCCGGCCCAGCCTCCGGCCGTGCAACTGCCATGGCTGCCAACCCTACGCCGCACGACCCCACGACGCCGCCATTCCCTTGCCCTCTTCCTCCCGTGCTCGCATCCAACCGTGCGGACTGAGTCACCGCCTCCCTCTCCACTTTCCTCCCCATTCTCCCCATCTTCCCGTGAAGTCCGGTACGGGATTGAGCACCATGCCCCACGATGCCACCATGGCCGGCACCCCTTCTCCCTCCAAATCCGCCTCCTGCCCCTGCGCGCCGTGCCGCCGCCCGCACAGACGCCATGCCACCCCTCTGCTGCTCCCGTCGCGCCGCTGCCCTGCTCGCCCCGACCGCCACAGCCCCATGCGCCCTCGCCCTACTCCCGTGCAACCGCCTCTACCGCGGTAGGCCGTCGCCACCAGAGGACGCCGCCGACGTCGCCCACTGCGCCCTTCTCCACTGCTAGTGAGCACCACGCCGTCCTACCTGTCCTCCCCTTGTTCGTCGTCGCCGTTGTCGTATGTCCCAATGCCCAGCTCCTCCTCCCTGTCGTTGGCTTGTCACTGTCGTCGCCATGGTCGTACTGCGCCCTACCGCTGGTCGTCGCTGCTCTGTTCGATCTCGTCTGTTGTCGTCGTTGCGCCGTCGTCCCGGCCGATGAGCCGTCGTCGCTGTCTCCGTGATCCAGTGCCGCCGGTGAGCCCCATGTTCCCATCGGTGACGCCCTCTTCTTCCCATCTCGGCCACGCCGCCCCAGACCTCGCCTCGCTTTCCTGTCCCGAGCGCCAGTGATGCGCCATGGGCACAATACAGAGCTCGATAGCTCCTTCCCTAGTGTTTCCTCTTTTCAGTGAATAACGGTGAAACCCGGTGAGCGTCTTGACCCGTGTCGCTCTCGATCAACTCCCTATTCTGCTCTGTGTCGTCGTCGGCATCGTCGCCTTCATCTACACCCTAAGCCCGTTTGTCTCTCCACTTCACTGGTGTGCCGCCGTCGTCTGTCGTTGTCCACCACGTCGCGGTCGATCGCCGTCGTTGCCACCCCGTTGATCAGTCGTCACCGTCGCCTAGTCTTTTTCCCCGTGTTGCCACTTGTGGCCGACGGTCCCCGATGCCGTGCTACTGTCGAACGTCATCTTGGCGCCATCGTCCTGTCGTTGTCTACCGAACGCCGTAGCCGAGCCTATCTGCATGCTACCACGACAGGAGTTGGACGCGTGTCATCGTCATGCAGGCCACCTCCTGTGTCTCCTTCCTCCGCGACCGATGTGTGGATCCTCTCTATAGCAAGTGGGCCCATAAACTACGATCTAATCCGATCCCGTCCGTGGAATTCTCAAAAACTCAATCGTAGCCATCCAAGACACATAAAATCTCGGTCCGACCTTGACCGAAGGATTTCTCCAAGATTCACCCTACCCGTTGGATTGTCCTGATCCAATCCGTCGGAGTTACTAGATCCACATAAAATGCCAAACCAATCTCGGCCGTTTAAATCCATCCAAATCGAATCCCAGCCGTTGACTCTTTTTAATCCGCCAGTGCCCTGTCAGCCCTAGCCCAATCCACCGCTCTAGCTATTCCTCAAAACTGTGAGCCATGACAGTGCCACTCTTACTCTAGTGCCAAAAATAATTCTTTTAATTTAATCCCGAGAGAATATTCCGGAGAATATTCTTTTCCAATTCTTTTCAGATTTATTCCGAATTCGATATTCTGGAAGCCATATCTTTTCCGTCCGAACTCCGATTCGATCCGTTCTTCTTCCTAAATTCATCTAAAATCATGCTTTACTTGTTTATATAATTTTTATGTATTGTTTATTTTGAGTTTCTTAGGATTTTTATCATTTTACGTGTAATCACGTATAATCGCCATTTCGAAGGATCGTGAAGTCTACGGAAGAGTTCGGAAGGGCAATCGAAGACATTTTGTTGCAAGGCAAGTCACACATTCATCGTTGAGCATGTTGAACCTACTTTGTGAAATATTTTACGATTTATAAATAAATTGCATGTTTTGCCAATTACATGGAATATGGGACAAACTATCCGCTTGCTTGAGACCCTGTTTATTTGTTATCCATTCCTTGATAACCTTGGATGATAATCTAACTAGCTTAGGTCTCATTGGATGACTTGGCTAGAGATAGGACCTACTTAGTCATGCTTAGTACCACTAGACCACTGAAGTGATAACCACATTATTTCTATATTTGGTAACCTGATGAGCTGCGTGCTCGAGATGTTTGACCATGGTGATTGGTCGTAACTAATCAACTAAAATGTGATCTAATGGTGGGCTGTGGATGCATGGTCTTGCTGATCGCACCTATGGTAGTTAAGGACCGGTTCGCGGGAACCCCTTGAGCAGATTTACGTACAACAACAAGCCAGCGTGGGCAACGGCTGGGCTTGTAGCGTCTCTTCTCCCTCTCCTAGGCACCGATGGTGAGGATGGGCGTGATGGAGTTGGGTCAGCCCGGGGTTGGGTTGATTGGTTTCCGGATCTATCGTGGCGCAAGGGGGGTAGCCTGGTCGATATGGGGTGTCCTATCGGCAGGTGCAACCTCAGCGTGGTGTGGATGATTAGGGAGATGTTGCGTGAATGGTCCTGTCACGGCCCCTTTACCGTGGGTCACGGACACATGGAGACATGTGGGGCTGTGTCTTGTGGGTAAAGATGTACATCTCTGGCTAGAGTAAATCTATTCGAATAGCCGTGCCCGCGGTTATGGGCGATTGGTCAAGACTCACCGTGATTAGGCTCACCCTTACTTAATTAACTTGACTTTATGAAACTGGTATAGTTCAGGTGGATGGTTTGGGCCTGATCAACATGGTGTAGCGTTGTTCAATGATGGATTAATACTGATCCAAATAACAATTGTTTTACCTTATTTATAACTATCACCGTTTACAACTGTCTTTAAGCAAATGAGCCACCAGCCTCCCTTTGAAATACCGTGCATAAATGCATCGTTGGTGTGGTTTGCTAAGTACGGTGGGTGGTACTTAGTCTTGCTATAATCCCCCCTTCAGAAGAGAAGACCTTGCTTTATACCCCACTTGACCTTGCCTGTGGTGTGGAGATGAAGTCACGCTAGTTTCGTCTTTCTGCTGCTGTTTTCTTCCGTGTGAGGACTAAGTGCCTCTTCTGTAAGTATTTACGCTTTATTTACATTTGGATCCATTTATTGATTTGTCATTTTGTGTACCCTGGCTTGATTCTTGGATAGGGATTTTAATACACAAAATAGTCTGGAAATTGGCTAAATTTCTGGGCATGACACAACAGTTACTTGATGTGACTGAAAATAGTGCAGCAACTTCTGGACACTGATGAGTAGGCCGTACAACAGCTTCTGGACTTGAGAATATCTCATCTTGGAGTCGGCTAGGACTACGCTGACGAAGTAGACTAGCCTTTGTATTTTCTGTATATGCCCTGACTCTGCTCGCTCGACTAACAGCACCGTGCTAACTACCTGAGTAGTTGCCGCTAGATACAACATTAATGGTTCCTGGGGCATAGGTGATGCCAGTACTGGTGGTGATGTGAGAAATTTTTTGAAATCTTCGAAAGCTTGCTGGGCTTTGGGTGTCCATTATAATTGTCTGCTTTCTTTAGTAATTTGAAAAAGGGCATGCCCCGTTCACCAAGTCGGGAGATAAATTCGCTGAGTGCCGCCATGTAGCCTGTCAGCTTTTGGATGTCCTTCTGGCTAGTTGGGGGTGCCATATTTATGATAGCATTGATTTTCTCTAGATTGGCCTCGATACCTCGATGCGATATGATGAAGCCGAGTAGCTTTCCGGACGGTACTTTGAAGGTACACTTCTCCGGATTCAACTTCATCTTGAATCTCCGAAGGCTTTGGAAAGTTTTCTCCAAGTCGGCGATGAGATCTTCCTTTGATTTTGTCTTGATCACCACGTCATCAACATACGCCTCCACGTTGCGCCCAAGTTGAGTGTGTAAACACCGCTGGATTGCTCGTTGATACGTTGCTCCAGCGTTTTTTTAACCCGAACGGCATAGTGATATAGCAGTATGCTCCAAACGGCGTGATCAAAGAAGTCTTCAGGCAGTCCACCTCCTTCAAGCAGATTTGGTGATATCCCGAGTAATAGTAGAGAAAGCTGAGTTGTTCGCATCCCGCAGTTGAATCAACTACCTGATCTATTTTGGGTAGACCAAATGGATCTTTGGGCACGCTTTGTTTAAGTTGGTGTAGTTGACGCACATACGCCATTTACCGTTCTTCTTCCGGACCAAGACTAGGTTTGCCAGCCAATCCGAGTGATAGACCTCTTTGATGAACCCGACAGCAAGGAGCTTGGTCATCTCCTCCCGAATAGCATTTTTGCGGTCTTGTGCGAAGCGCCGTAGTCGTTGTTTGACTGGTTTGGTGTCTGTATTGACGTTGAGAAAATGCTCAATCACCTCCCTTGGTACACCAGGCGTTTCCAAGCAAATATGTCCATGTTCGCTTAGAGGAAGGTGACGAGCTTGTCTTCCTATTTGGGGTTAAGTCCGGTCCCGATAAGCGTAGTTTTAGAGGGGTCGGAAGGGTCCAGGGGGATCTTTTTAGTTTCAGAGTCCGCTGAAATTCCTGACTTGGCTGCTTTTTTGTCGGAACTGGATCGTCGTCGTTTGCTGTTGTGGTGGCTAGTTGGATGTTGTTCCACCCGACTATCGCTTCGTGTAATTGGGCCAGCTCGCAGCTCTCCTTGTCGCAGGTGAAGCCTTGCTTGACGTCGCTGCGAAGGGAAAGCACTCCAGTTGGTCCTGGCATCTTGAGCATCATGTATGTATAATACGGCACTGTCATGAATTAGGCTAGTGCTGGCCGTCCAGGTATGGCGTGATACGCGGTCTCGAAGTCGGCTTCCTCGAAGCAGATGTTCTCTGTACAGAAGTTTTCCCACATGCCGAACGTAACTGGCAGAGTTATCTGTCCGAGTGGAGTGGAAGACAGGCCGGGGATTATCTCGTGGAAGGGCGCTGTACTTGGCTGTAGCTCGGAGCGAGGGATCTTCATCTCGTCGAGCGTCTTGGCGAACAGGATGTTGAGAGCGCTTCCTCCGTTGATGAGAACCTTCTTCAATTTGATGCTCCTGATGACCGGGTCCAAGATGAGTGGATAGTGTCCTGGATGAGTGACCCGATCAAGGTGATTCGTGCGGTCAAATGTGATTGGTGTTTCTGACTAACGCAAGTACTAGGGGGCGTTTGCAGAGACCGAGTTAAGTTCGCGTGCTGTGAGCTTCTGTTTCCTCTTGGACTCGTATGCATTTGGCCCTCCAAAGATTTGATTGAGCTCAGCCTGGGGATCTTGGTAGTCACCAGCTGCGCCCGAATCTGGCTTGTCCTTATCTTTATTGCTGCTAGTGTTGAAGTCTGCTCGGAAGCAAACTTCTTGAGCATGAAGCAATCCTTAGCCGCGTGCTTGCCCTTTGGGTGGAAAGGGCATGGCCTGTTCATCATCTTTTGGTACTCGTTTGTTCTCAGGGGTCGCGGCCGAGTACGCTCCACAACAGCCACCACGCTATCCGACTTGCGCTTGCGGTTGCCGGACTTGTTCTGTGCTAGCTCATCGTTGTCTTTTTTGTCCTTCTATCGGGGCTCCTTCTTGTTGTCTAGGGCCTCTGCAACTGCGTCGGCTGAGTCGGCATATTTGTTGGCCACGTCAAATAGGGCCTTGACAGAAGTTGGAGGCTTCCGAGTAAACTTGGCAATGACGATCTCGTCCTTGATCTTCGGAATTGAATTTGTCGATGTTTTACACCGGCAATAAATATATGGGGCTACTCGGCGGATGGAAACTCGGTGGATTGCAAAGGAACACAAGGAGATTTTATACTGGTTTAGGCCCTCGATGTGAGGTAATACCCTACATCCAGTTTATATGTATTCCTTTGAGGAATTATGGTGGCGATTCTGATGAACCGTATGGCCGTGAGCTTATGAGTGCTCTTCTGCCCTCACGGGGCGCCCTGCCTCCCCTTATATACTGGGGGACAGGGTTACAAGGTAGGAGTCCCCATCGGATTACGACTAGGAGATCTCCCCTTAGAGATATAACGCACCCGACTAGGACTATATATTCCTTTCTATACAAGGCGAAGTCTGCCGAATCTAGCTATATCTCTAATTACAAGGCTAGGCCCATCCTCTATCCGAGTGGCCCATATGCTTGTCATGAGGTACCCGGGGCCCATGGCACCCACAGTAGCCCCCGAGACCTTCATAGTTGAGTCACAGCTGATGCCGAGTGCTCATCCTCCACGGTGAAGTCTTCCCGAGTGCATTGCTCCCGAGTACTCTTTGTCTGAGTGCTGCTTCTCCCGAGTCCTGCTTCATGTCAGCTGGCAGCGAGGCTATGAAGGGCTCCATGTAGATGTAGGAATAGTGTGCGCCGAATAGGCGCACCTATTAGGTGTAGCCCCCGACTTTGTGCTTAATTGTGAAGACAATTAAACATAAAGTCAAAGATCTTTAACCTGGTAGTCTTTCCCGAGTAGATTACTACTGGTATATGAGACTATTCGGTATCATGTCAACCGGAATAAGATTTATAGTCTTGCCGAGTAGGGAACTACTCGTATATAGGACTCTTCGACTTCATGTCAGTCGGAATGTGTGTTTATAGTCTTGCCGAGTAGGATGCTACTCGTATATGGGACTCTTCAGCGTCATGTCAGCTGGAATAAGGGGTTTATAGTCTTTCCCGAGTGGCGTCCCACCCAGAAGTTAGACTCATCCGCGTCATGTCAGCGGGAAAAGAAGGTTTATAGTCTCTCCCGAGTAGTGTACTACTCGAAAGTTAGACTCCTCCGCATCATGTCAGCGGGAATGAGAAATTTATAGTCTCTCCCGAGTAGTGCACTACTCGAAAGTTAGACTCTTCAGCGTCATGTCGGCTGGAATAATGTTGCCCATGGCAACTGATGGCCACGCATGTAGGCCGAGTACCACTTTATGAAAATAAATCCATGGCGTGGTCAGGTGTACCCGAGAAAGATACATGCATCCCTAATTTTAATGAAGACCAGCTTGTGATCCTTGTAAGGATATATCCTCAAGACCTGGTGGATAAAACAGATACCCAAACATATATGTTTAGCAATAAGGCTCTCATGAAGCATATCTGTTTACCTCATCGGCTCCTGTTGGTAGCACCAGCGCTATAATTTCAACTCAGCCTGCGGGCGGCCCACATGGAGCATGCTACTGTAGGAACTCATATCTTGGTGGCTGCTACCAAATAAGCCGGCCTGAGCCGACCTATCCGGCATAGCTCTATAGAAGTCTCATCCATCGCCTGTCAGGATGAGTTTTTTGGTGTCGATAAACGCAATCAGCCAGAGAAATCCTTACTCGCAAGCCTTTCCGACTTATGTTCTGGATGCAGCCTGGTTGCCACAGGTGCCCGAGCAGGTATGTCGCAGGATCTGCTTGCCCTCCTCGGGTGTGACGCGGTGCATGAGAACTTCGGATGCGCTTTGACGATGTAAGTCTTCTCTGACTTCAGAAGAGCCGAGCAGGGTACTCGAACCTTGCATTAGCATAGGATTCGGCTAGCGACCCTCATGGGGCATACCCTACCCAACAGAGTTATAGCCAAGCGAGGTACCCGATCCTTGCATTAGCATAGGATTCGGCTAGCGACCCTCATGGGGCGTACCTCACCCAGCCGAGTGATATACGACCCCCGACTAGTGCCGGAAGTCGGTTGCCAGCTCACATGGAGCGTAGCCGAGGAAGATGACGTCCCGACTGGCGCAAGTACTCGGTAAGTAGCCCTTATGGAGCATCCCGAGTGTATTTTGGCAGACTTGTCCAGCCCTCGAGCGTAGGAGATAGGCTCGCAGCCCTGAGTTCCTGTCACGCGTATCCGGAGCTGGGCTTGCAATATAAAGATATCGGATGAGTAGCATCTGATGATGGAAATAATCACCCGAATAAAATGTATTTTACAATATATGTAAATTCATGTTCTTCCTCTTATTGATATTAATTTCCCCGAGTAGTTGATCCCTTACGTTTAAGCACTCTGCCCGACTAGTCATAGCCCCCTAGCGTCGGGAGTTGGCTCATGGCTCTTTCCCAGACACGCGTTTTGGGTGACTTGAGTTCGTCTTTCATGGAGCAAAGTTTCACGGATCAGGATTTATGCTACTCGAGTACTTTTGCAATCAATCATTTAAGAGCAAAAACAGAGAAGAGTGCAGCTTATGCACCTATTAGGTGTAAGCGGCTGCGGCATTGGTAAAACCGAGTGAAGAAATATTTATCAGGAAGCGACTTAGCTGTTCGGTATTTCGGAGTGGGTATGCCATCCTTGCGTTTGAGCTTGTGAGCCCCCGAGCATGTCACTTGTTGTTCTGATAATCTTCAGTTGTTGAAAGTCGAAGACGATTGTGACCGACTGCCACAATAGAGCCATCTGACTTGCGTTTGCGATTCCCAGCTTTAGTCGGGACCGCGTCGTCGGTGTCGTCCCGCTTCTTCTGTCAGGGTGACTTGTTGTCATCGAGGGCCTCGGCAACAGCGTGGGCCGAGTCGGCGTACTTGTTTGCCATGTCGAATAGGGCCTTGACAGAGTTGGGAGGCTTCCGTGTGAATTTGTCGATGAACGAGGTGTCTCTGACTCCTTTTCGAAAGGCGGCGATGATGACCTCGTCCTTGATCTTCGGGATTGAGTTCCTCCTCTCAGAAAACCTCTTGATGAAGTCACGAAGAGACTCGTTCTTCCTTTGGCGCAACTGATATAGGTCGTACTCGGAAGATGGCCTCTCGTATGTTCCCTGGAAGTTGGTGATGAACCGTTCCCGGAGTTCTCCCCAAGAGCCGATTGATCGCTTTGGGAGTCCTGTTAGCCATGTCCTTGCTGAGTCGGCTAGAGCAACTGGGAGGTAGTTAGCCATGACTTTGTGATTTCCCCCAGCTGCTCGGATCGCCAGAGTGTAGACCGTGAGCCAGGACTCGGGATTGGTCTTGCCATCGTATTTGTCGATGCCTGTAGGCTTGAAACTCGACGGCCAGTCGACCTGTTGTAGCTCCTGGGTGAAGGCCGGTATGCCTTCGTCTTCATGAGGACTCCGACCCCGACTACGGCGGCGAAACCGCTCGTGGTGGAGGCCGAAATGCTCGTTCTCGTCTTCCAGTTGGCGTTGCTCGTCTTCTTCTCGTTCGCAGCGCCGAGCATTGGTGTCCTGCCGAAGATCACGCCATAGTTGGCCTCGGAGATCCCGGTTGTCCCGACGGTCACTTCGACGTTGCCGGTTGTTGTTTGGGTTGCCGAGTGACGTTTGGCGTGACTCCGTGTGCAGCCGACTAGAGCCGGCCGCTTGGCGTCGCTTTGAGGTAGACGAGACTGCCATTGGGGATGCCGATCGGTTGGTCGGTATGAGGGTATCGCCCGACTGTTGGTGCTGCTGACATGCAGCAGCGGTAAGCATGGCTTTTATCCTTGCGATCGTCGGGGTGGCCTGGTGATCAAGCCCAAGTTGGACCGTGTCCAGTAGGGTTGCGGCGGCCACGATGTTTTGTTGTGGCGTGACGAAGACGTCGTGGTCGCCGACTTTTGTTTGGAGGGTTTGTTGCTGAGTGGTTCGCCTAGCCCTGCGTAGGCCGTCGTTGCGGGCGTGCAGGCGTCTTGCTTCTTCCTCCTGTTGTTCTCGCAGTCGGCAGGCCTCCTCCTCTTGTTGCTCGTGTAGTCGGCGTGATTCCAGAGTAGGAGTAGAGCCTTTGGATGCCATGAAGATTTCTCGTGGCGGGAAGAAGCTTGCCGAACTGCTGTCCGACTTAGAGTCAGAATCCGACTGGGAGTCGTAGTCCGACTGAGAGTCGTAGTCGGAATAGTTGATGGGGGTGATTATAACTCCAACCTCCCTAGATCCGATCTCGAGCGGCTCTGGGCCGTATCCGAGTCGAACTCCAGAGGATCGGGTTTGCCGCGTCGGATGTAGATTGTAGATATCCACGGCGTCGCCGAGTCCGAACGGGAAATTGACGATCTCTTCCTTTTTTGGCTCGATCTCGGCCGGCTCAAAACCGAGTCCGAGTCGAACACCGAAAGAAAGAGTTGTCCCTGGACTCGGGCGTATTGGAGATCGCCGCAGCATGTCGTGAGAGATTGCTGCAGCATCGTGTAGGCCGACTGGCGCGGAGTCGGCTGGCTCCCTGGCAGATCGGATCGAGTCCGAGTCGGCCAAGGTGAGATTGCCGAACATGTCGGCGACGAAGTTGAGGCTTCCGAATGAGATTGTATCTCCGGGGGAGAGTTTGCCGCCGTCGACTTCGGTTGCTGGATCCATCGAGCTTGTAGATGTAGATCGCGCCGAGCCCCCTACCTGGCGCGCCAACTGTCGATGTTTTACACCGGCAATAAATATATGGGGCTACTCGGCGGATGGAAACTCGGTGGATTGCAAAGGAACACAAGGAGATTTTATACTGGTTCAGGCCCTCGATGTGAGGTAATACCCTACGTCCAGTTTATATGTATTCCTTTGAGGAATTATGGTGGCGATTCTGATGAACCGTATGGCCGTGAGCTTATGAGTGCTCTTCTGCCCTCACGGGGTGCCCTGCCTCCCCTTATATACTGGGGGACAGGGTTACAAGGTAGGAGTCCCCATCGGATTACGACTAGGAGATCTCCCCTTAGAGATATAACGCACCCGACTAGGACTATATATTCCTTTCTATACAAGGCGAAGTCTGCCGAATATAGCTATATCTCTAATTACAAGGCTAGGCCCATCCTCTATCCGAGTGGCCCATATGCTTTTCATGAGGTACCCGGGGCCCATGGCACCCACAGAATTCCTCTTCTCTGAAAACCTTTTGATGAAATCACGAAGAGACTCGTTCTTCCTTTGATGGCACTGATACAGGTCGTACTCGGAAGATGGCCTCTCGTACGTCCCTTAGAAATTGGCGATGAAGCGTTTCCAGAGTTCTCCTCAGGAGTCGATTGATCTCTTAGGAAGTCCTGTTAGCCATGTCCTCGCTGAGTCGACTAGAGTGACTGGGAGGTAGTTAACCATGGCCTTATGTCACACCCTGAGTTTAGCCACACAGAAACTTTACCGGAGAAAATACCTAAGAAAGGAAATTTTAAAATGGCTAGAGAAATTAATTGATGGTGTAAAATGCAAGATAATAAATTGTCGTGGCCGGGAATATTTTTCTTGTATTCTCTGTGCCAAAATACATTAACTGGATTTTTAGTGGAATTTACAGAGCACAGGAACTATTTTTAATAAATCAAATACGCTTATCGGAATTAACATCGTCCTGGAAATCTTTTTCCTTTTCTTTCCCTTCGGTTTGCTCTGTTTCCTCTTTTTCTCCATCGCCGGGCCGCCGGCCCAGCACCGCGCCGCAGGCCGGGTCCTTTTTTTCCCTCCCTGGCCTTTTCCCCCTCGCGCCCGTGCCCTCGCGCTCGCGCCCGTGCTCCGCGCGCTCGCGCCCTCGCCCTCGCGCCCTCGCCCTGCGCCCGCGCCCCGCACCCTGTGCCCGTGCCCGCGCCATCGCCCTCGGGCCCGTGCCCGCGTGCTTGTGCCCGTGCCCTCTCCCTTGCCCGCGCCCCGCGCTCTCTCGCGCTCGCGCCCGCGCCCACGCACCTCCCGCTGACAGGCCGGGCCCGCCTGTCAGCATCATCTTCCTCCTCCGTCCGAATCGGGCGGAGGGGAAACTCCCCGGGGCCGTCCGATCCGGCGCCGTCCTCCTCATCCTCCCGCACTCGCACTCGTTCAAACGGTCGCGGACCGAGTCCGCCCCACTCCCCCGAGTTCTCCGGCGTCCACGTCCCCTCTCTCCCGAGAATCTCGCACACGATGCCCACGCCGCCGTCCACTCTCCCGTGCACGATTGGAGCCGTTCGGCCTCGATTTCTCCCGGCCGACTGTATATAAACCATCTCCACCCTCTCCTCCATCTTTTCCCCAACACGCCGAGCTTTCCAGTGCCCCAGAACCCCGTCGCCACCGCGCACCCGAACTCCACCGTTTTTCGCAGCCTCCGGACGCCGCCAGGCCACTCCGCCACCGCCTGCACCTCCGCCGCGCCGCGCCGCATCTCGGCCGCCACTCCGTGGAAGCCGAGGCTCGCCGGACCCCGTCGCCCGCGCGCACGGTGAGTATCGGCCTTCCGCCTCCTTTCCGGCCGATGTTTCCTGCCGCGCCGTGTCTCCATTCTCCACTCTAACTCCTCTCCCGTCCTCCTCATCCTCCAGGACACCTCGGCAGCCGCCTCTCGCCTGTTCCCCGCCGTCGGAGCTCCGTCGCCGACGTCGTCCCGAGGCCGCCGCCGCCTTTTCGTCGCCACCGTCGTCTTCGCGCCGTCGCTCGCCGTCGCGAGCCGCCGGTGAGAACCCCTTCCGTTTTCCCGTTCATTTCCGCCCCTCCGTGTGGTCGTCGCCGCGCCGGGTGGTCACCGTCGTCGACCATCGGGTCGCGTGCGCGCCGCCGCCTCCCGCTCGGGACGGCTGGCTTCGGCCGCCGCTCCCCGGGGCCGTCCGATCTGCCGGGTGGCAGATCGGGGCCGCCCGCTCGCTCGCCCGCGTGGTGCGCCCGCTCTCGGCCGTGGTGGACTTGGTCCGCCGTGCGCCTGCCTCTCGCACGCCACTGGCTGGTGGAGCCTGCCTGTCGGCGCCGGCTTCCCAGTCTGGTGACGTCATTAATCGGTTAATGCGCATTAAATCACTAGTTAATTATTTTCACTCTGAAAATAGCAGTAAACTTCAATAAATCATAACTGTTTCATGCGAACTCGGATTAAGTCCATTCAAATTTCATTAAATCCAGAAAAATGCCGAGAATCCATTAATAATACTTTCAGCCCATGTTTGTTGACCCCCATGTACTGTTTTTAATTGTTTATGCACTGTTTATTGTAGAATCCGACGCCGGTATTTCTCCTGCGTATTTCGAGATCGTAGCCGAATACCTTGAGCCGGAGCAAGGCAAGTCGCACTGATACTTTGATCAATTTGTACCCATTTTTCATTAAATTGCTTTGTTTATGCAAATAAACTGCATTATTTCAATAATTCATGTGGATTGGTATTGCCTATACAATGTTAGGTTTCAGCCTTAGTTTTGATAACTAAATCCTTGTCACCTGGGTAATAATATGAGTAGAATATGATCCCTAGGATGCTTAGCCATGCTTAGCAACATAGCTCACCTGGGTATTAAATAATGTCTTTTTATATGATTCGACTCAATGTCGGAAAAATGGAACCATGGATAGGTTGTTGTTAAATTCCTAAAATTTTGACCTAAATGGTGGGCTGTGGGTGTATGGTTTTGCTTGTCACACCCATGGCAATTAAGGACCGGTTCGCGGGAACCACTTGGGCAACTTCCCGTACTTGCCACAAGCCAGCGTGGGCAACGGCTGGGCTTGAAGCGTTTCTTCTCCCTCTCCTAGGCACCGAAGAAGAGGGTGGGCGTGATGGAGTTGGGTCGGCCCGGGGTAGGGTTGATCGGCTGCCGGATTCACCGTGGCGCAAGGGGGGTAGCCTGGCCAATATGGCGTGCCCTGTCGGCAGGTGCAACCTCAGCGTGGTGTGGATGGTTAGGGAGGGGTTGCGTGAATGGTCCTGTCACAGCCTCGCACGGGACATCGTGGTGATGTACTGGCACACGGGAACGTGTGTGGGGGCTGTGTCTTGTGGGTACAGTTGTACACCTCTGATCAGAGTAAAACTATTCGAATAGCCGCGCCCGCGGTAATGGGCACATTGGCCAAGACTCACCGTGATTAGTCTCACCCTAGATAATTAATCCTGTTTTATCAAACTGGTGTGTGGAAGGTGTGAGTCCGGTCGACGTGGTTGAGTTGACCGGGGGTGACTGGTTAGCGTGGTTTAACGCTAATCGGTGGAGACTGGTGAGTGTGGTGTAACTCTCATCAGTTACGCCTGGTGGTCGTGGTGTAACTTCCATCAGCGCGGCCTGGTCAACGTGGTTTAGCGTTGGTCGGGAAAAACTGGTCAGCGTGGTACGTTGTCCAGTGGTGACTGGTTAACGTGGTGTAGCGTTAATCAGTGGAGTCCGGGTAACGTGGTGTAACGGTACCCGGAGGTGTCTGGTGAACGTGGTGTAGCGTTCATCAGTGGAGACTGGTTGACGTGGTTTAGCGTCAATCGGTTGGGAATGGTTGGGCCTGGTTAACGTGGTGTAACGTTAATCAGTGGTGAATTAATATTGTTAATTAAATCAACTTTTCAATGTTTGCGAACTACTCCCTTTTGCAACTGCTTTTCCGCAAATAAACCCTATCACATCTTTGTACCCGGTGCATATGCATATTTGTGGGTGTGATTTGTTGAGTACTGTGGGTGGTACTCAGCCTTGCTCCAATTTTCCCCCCCAGTGTTGGAGGACGCGTCAGATGGAGATCATCCTGAGGAATAGGCTGGCTCCGCCGTCAAGGTGCCTGTGGGAATGGAATCGGCTGTTTGGCCAGATGTTTATAGACTCCGTTTTACCTTTTTCCGCTGCATTTATGTAATATACAGTTTACTCTGTTTGTAAGACCCTCTGTATGGCAACTTGGTTTGTGTACCCTGGCTTTCCTAGGCAGGGATTTATTACACATTAATGTTCAGAATTTCGGTGCGAATTTCTGGGCGTTACACCTTATGATCTCCTCCAGCTGCTCAGATTGCCAGAGTGTAAATTGTGAGTCAAGACTCGGGGTTGGTCTTCCCATCGTATTTTTCAATTCCAGTCGGCTTGAAGCCCGACGGCCAGTCGATTTGTTGCAACTCGTGGGTGAAGGCCGGTACACCTTCATCTGTGTGAGGACTCCGACTCCGACTACAGCGGTGAAACCGCTTATGGTGGAGGCCGAAGCACTCGTTCTCATTTTCTAGTCGGTGACGCTCATCTTCCTCGCGTTCACGGCGTCGTGCGTTGATGTCTTGCCGAAGATCACGTCGTAGTCGGCCTCGGACATCCTGGTTATCCCGACAATCGTCTTGATGTTGGTGCCGCCGGTCGTTATTGTGGTTGCCAAGTGACGTGTGGCGTGACTTCATGTGCGGCTGACTGAAGCCGGCCGCTCGGCGTCATGTTGAGGCAGATGAGACTGCCGTTGGAGAGGCCAACCTGTTGGTCGGTATGAGAGTGTCACCCGACTGTTGACGCTGCTGGCATGCAGCAGCGGTGATCATGGCTTTAATCCTTGCTATCGTTGGGGGTGGCTTGGTGATCAGGCCCAAACTGCAGTGTATCCAGTAAGGTTGCAACGGGCACAACATTCTGTTGAGGGGTCACAAAGACGTCATGATCGCCGACTCAGGTTTAGAGGATCTCCCATTGAGCAGTGCGCCCGGCCTTGCTTAGATTGTCGTTGCGAACATCGCTATCGGCTTGCACGCGTCTTGCATCTCCCTCCTGTTGTTCATGTAGTTGGCGGGCTTCCTCTTCTTGCAAATCACGTAGTTGGTGTGCCTCCTGAGTAGGAGTTGAGCCCTTGGATGTCATAAAGACTTCACGTGATGGAGAAGAGCTCACCGAAGTCCTGTCCGACTGAGAGTCGGAGTCGGAATAGTTGAGGGGGGTAATAACGACCCCAACCTCCCTAGATCCAATCTCGAGCGGCTCTAGGTCGTATTCGAGTTGAACTCCAGGGGATTGGGTCTACCACATCAGATGCTGATTGAAGAAATATGCAGTGTCACCAAGTCCGAACGGGAGATTGATGATCTCCTCCTTTCTTAGCCTGATCTCGGCTGGCTCGAGGCCGAGTCCGAGTCGAACACCAGAAGAAAGAGTTGTCCCTAGACTCGAGCATGTTGGAGGTCGCCGCATCATGTCACCGAAAATTGCTACGGCGTTGTGTAGGCCGACCGGCACGAAGTCGGCTTGGTCCCTGGCCGATCAGATCAGATCGGATCCAAGTCGGACAGGGTAAGGTTGCCGAATTTGTCGGCAACGAAGTTGAGGCTCCCAAGCTAATTGTTTGCCTGGGGAAGAAGTTGATACCGTCGACTCCAGTGATTGGATCCATCAGGCTTGTTGAAGATGATCTCGCTGAAGCCCCTACCTGGCGCGCCAACTGTCGATGTTTTGTATCGGCAATAAGAATATGGGGCTACCCGTAAGACCTAAACTTGATGGATTGCAAAGGAACACGAAACGATTTATCCTTGTTCAGGCCCTCAAGGTGAGGTTATACCCTACTTCTAGTTGTGGTGTATTGCCTTTGAGGTTTCTTTGGTGGGATTTCGCTATGCCCTCGAGGGGGCACCCTGCTTCCCGTTATATACCGAGGAGACAGGGTTACAAGATAGGAATTCCAGTCGGACTCCGACGATACAATGTGCCCGACTAGGACTATATCCTTTCCGTGTCGTACAAGGTAATGTATGCCGAGTCCTATTGTATCCCTAATTACAAGGTTAGACCCATCCTCTGTCCGAGTGGTCTTAATACTTCTCATGAGGTACCCAGGACCCATGGCCTTCACAATACTCTTCCATGTATCTATGTCATGTGGGCCACCATAGTAAAAAATGTATTTAAAACGATATTTGCTCTATGTGTCGCTAACGGGTGGGTCTCACCGGGGTATAAGTGACCGGTTGACCCTGGTCAAAAAGGGTGGCCCCACCTGTCAGCCGCTCATGTCTCTGTGAGAAATTACACATTAATGAAATGATTTTGGGCCGGCCCTACCTGTCAGTCTCGGCGTCACCTGGTTGGGCCTTTACTGTTGGGCCGCCTGAAGCACAGTAGCTTTTCATAATTACTTGAATTAATTTAAATTTGAATCTTTAGAAGGCTATAACTTTTGGTACCAATTCAAATGAAACTTGAACCTAAATTCATCTAAATTCAAAATCTAACTGTTGGTACCAATTTTGTAATTTATGAAATTTTTGGAATTTTTGTGATTTATTTGAATTCCAATCTGAATTCAAATTAAATCCCCGCTCGTGAATTTAGAATCCGAGGGAGCTGCTGAGTTGATCGAAGACCAGGAACCACAAGACTCTGAGCAAGGCAAGTCATCATTACCTTGAACATGTTGATCCAATTGTGAAATTTATTTTTGTTGCAAAGAAAATTGCATGCAATATGGAAACATCATAATTGTGTTAATGCCATACCTTGATTTGAATGCCTATTTACCTTGTTGCCTTACAATTATCGTATGTCCCTACTCAGATTATGACAATGCTTAGCTATGCTATTAGTTGCACTACCCTTTCATGTTTATTCAAATGCAGTGTTTTGCTTGGGGTAATTATCTTAAAGAAGGTAATTACAGCTCGGCATGTGGAGACATAAGTGCCACAATGCCTTGACTTGGATGAAATGCTTTGTGAAATGAAAAATAAAACTAAACAATGTTTTCAACCAGGGCGGTTGAATGAATTGGGTGGTTTCTAGGCAAGGTTGGACCGCCCTAGTCAATTAAAGACCGAGACATAAAGTTATGTATGAAACGAACTGAGTACGACCGTACTTCTTGCATGGGCATAGACCTAGCGGAGTAGGTAGCCGAGCAGAGGCAATATCTAAGCCGAGGTGGTTTCATTTGGGTGTATGATAGGTGGGTAACCTATTGGGTGGATAACCATTGGTGGGTAACCTTAAATAAAATTGACTTAATTACAACTTAATGAATATGTATGTCATTTCCTTCCGAGAACGCGAGAACTCCTCTCACTGCTAAAAACCATGTGCGCTTAGAGTGCATAGGGGCTTAAGTTCATGGAGTGGGTACTGCCAAAGTAAGGTTATTGAAATGCTTTGCTGTAACGCGTCTCATTCGTTGGTATTAGGCTTATTCGTTGGGCAAGATAAAGCATACATCCACTGCAGTGTGAAAACACAAACTATTCAAATAACCATGCTCGCGGTTAACTGAGCGCTGGGACATGTTATATATTTGGCTAGACTCTAATATTTAAACTGATGAGGGGGAGAATAATTGATTCTAAAAAAAATAGTAATTTAAATTAATATAAGTAAAAAATAAAAAATCAATAAAAAAGAATTAGAGAAGATACCAATATATCAGATTCCTAGGCATCCAGCCTATTTGTGCCCATGAAGATAGAAAAAGAGAGAATCATTGTGCCTCGACTATATTTCCCCGTCCCTCGGCGTCGTCTCCTCCCGAGTTCGCCCGCTGGCGCCGCCTGCGCCGATCTCCCGCGAGCAGGGGCGCCGTCGTCCTGCTGTTTCCGCTGCATCCTCACCGGTGAGCATCCATCCATCTGTTACGCAGCCACATCCTCTTTCTCATCTCTCTCTCTATCCACGCGCTTTTCTCTGGAATTTGCAATAACCCTAGGTTCTCTTCTAGATCTGGAAGTTTTCATCTTAATTTGCCTTAACCTTAATACTAATAACAGTTTTTTTGTTCCCAAAAAGTTTGGGGGTTCAACCGAACCCCCATGCCCCACGTTAGATCCGCCCCTGGTGGTCGCTCCGCCTACCTCGTCGCGATACTCCTCTCTGCTTCCTGCCTTTTGGTTGTTGCGGAATCGCATCAGGTATATCTTGTACTGGATTATTAGTGATTTCCCCATCTTCTTGCTGAATTATAGACCCATACGTTCAATTCTTGTTATTCCATGCTGCAGAGGAGGTGTTTTTGGGTAGAATTAAGCTTTAGATTACTAGACTTGTGTTGGGACCTGTGAGCATTATTTGAGATGGTGTCAGGCCGTTAATTAGCGTTGGGTCCGCATCATCTGGTCTATCTGCAGATTGATTGCTAGATGGTTATGACTTATGAGTAAAAGTTTTTTTATGCGAAACAAAAGAAGAGTTCTGTAGCATGTGGGCGTTACTCTGGTGAGTCTTTCAGTAAAATGTTGATAACTTCTAATTGTGTGCATGTTGAGTAGGCATGTTTTATGTGAAGTTAAGTTCTTATGGGAGGCATACAGCGTACTGCCATATATTATTAGAAATAACATCCTATGTTCATTCCTGCCTTCCTTTGAGTTGTTGCATATACTCCATGAGTACTTTCTATAAGAATGCCACACACTGATGTTCTATATGTATTAACTGATAAGCAAATGATATTTCGTCAGTTCATGCGATATATTTGGACCTGAATATGTTCTCATGTCATGATCAACATAAAATAAGTAAATCTTTACTTTGGTAAAGTGTAAACTACAATTTACTGTTATATCTGCTTGATTTATCTCTTTGATTTTAAGATGAACAGCCTAATTTCCTCAATCCTAACTAATTTGAAAATTCCTTTTGTGCTATAGGAATTTCATGAAGCTGCTGGATCCAGGTACTTAACTTAAGCTCACAAACTCATACAGATGGAAATATATTATTTACTTTTTTCATTTTGCATGTGCCACTCAAAAATAATATCCTCACCTAGTCCCTCCCAAAATTCTAATGTGCTTAGATCATTCCTTAGAGCCTTAATGAAAGCTGGAAATGGACTTGCTTGACTCATCACCCCTTGTGTTTAACTCAATGCTAGAACTCTTCTTAAGTCACATGAACAAAGAAATCAATTGCACTGCTCAATGGAAAGAAGTCGTGCGGCTTGGAAAGCTATTGATGAGGTAAGGCATGTGTAATATGAAAATGCTCACTGCATTGGTACTTCCATAATAATACGACAGATTGACCTCTCCTTTATATTGCAGTATTTGATGCCCTTTGTGGAAAAAGAGAAATATGAACTCCCAAGGAAATGTAGGCTTCATCCTGGTAATGACATGTTTCGGGAACAGGAGCAACATAAGATTCACTTTGATATAAATGAATGGCGCTGTGGTTTCTGCAAGAAAGCCTTCCGAGCAGAGAAGTTCCTTGATCAGCATTTTGAAAATCGGCACAATAATCTTGTGAATAATGTATGATTCTTATTGATTTGCTTGAGACTATTTCAATCATCAATTCCATTAAACAATTATACTAGTTTCATATTTGCTTACTTTCTTTGATAGTATTGGTGTAGTCTGTGTGGTTCCTAACCACAAGTGCAGTACATTTTGATTCAAAGCTCTTTTAAGTTCCAATTATAACATGAGATGGTCTTCTGTCAAACTTTCTTGGCAATGCTTCTCCAAGTGCATATGTAACTTGTTTAATCTATCTTGGTTGCTTCATTATGAATTACCGATTCCTAGAAATGCTAAATGTTGTACTATCTCCTTTAGAGTCATGGAAGATGCTTGGCAGATCTATGTGGAGCACTTCACTGTGATCTGATGTTGAAGTTCAAGAAGCCAAAGAGTAAATGCAGTGAAGCTGCAGCTGCAAGGAATCGTCATCTTTGTGAGGTTCTTATCCTTTTGTTTTGACCATTCTAAATTCATGTATTTGTTTGATTTTGTTATATTCTTATAGCGTGCCAAGATACATATTCCTCCTCTGGTATCTCTAGTCTGCATTTTTTAGCTTGAACTGTTTGCATGTAACTTGTTGGCATTCCCATTTTCTGTTCTATCTTTCCAGTCTTGCATGATACAGAAGCTAGACATCATTGATAACTCGTTTCGTCTTGTAGGTATTCTTAAATTATCTGACACCTTTTCCCTTTCAAACTATTGTTCTGCTCTGTGATACAGTAAGAAGCACCAGATTATGCATGCAGGCATATTGATGTACTTGTTATGCTAATTAGATGCAAATATGTGAACTTTGTATACATATTTGCATGTTTGTATTGTCCCCGAATCAGCTGGTTGTTGTACCTGCTTTACTTATAAGCACTGTTTGTATGACCTTGATCATTATTGCAAGAGTATTGAATATTGTTGTGTATTCCTTTATCTTTCATGAATCAGTTTGGTACCTTGGTCTATGGTCAAACAATAGGTATGATATATACCAAGCATTTGCTGGTCTACTGATGGAAATATCTACCTTTCTTTTACTTCTGTTAACACTTAACAGAGCCTTGCAGACAGTTGCTTTCCTATTAATCAAGGGCCATCTGCCAGCCGTCTTCATGGTAAGTGGGCGCTGCTTCAATCTAATTATCTTTACTATAACTCTCTCTTATAGGCTTCTTACTGATCCAACTTGTCGCAGAATTTTTCTTGTGCCAATTCTGTGATGCCCACACATGCAAGGGTGGTTCTAAACCTTTCCCCAAAGGTGGCAGGGTGAGCGAATTCCTAACCTGGAAACCTTTGATTCAATTTTGGATTCTGAACTTGTTGCTGCATTATTAAGCTTTGTACTGACCAACAAAGCTACATATAAAAACATTAATTTTAAGTAGCAGATAACTCCAATAAAAACCAACAAATAACATTTGAAATGAGTTAACAGTGTTTCCTTCTTTCTTCTGGATGGTGGAGGCTTTATGATCAAATTTTCTTTGTAACATTAACTTCCATTGGAGTATGTTCTAAAAAACATTAAAACATATTGCAGGATTGTCATACTTTCTTATACAGTTTTGTTAGCCCTTGTAGTTCATACTTGATTGACTTAAAATAGTCATTAGCATTTGGACAGAACTCTCATATCTCTTTATCCAGGTTCAGGTTCTAGAAAATTTTTCTGGTGCAACTATAATCTGTTTACTTGTTAAATTAAAGGAATAAGGAGCCTTTGAGATCTTATGTCGACATTTTTCCCTTTGCGCAGAAAGAAACAAACAGATTCTACCTGGCTCTTTGTTCCTTAATAGTGGTACTTTTGCCCCTGTTCTACCTCATAGTATTCTTGCACCAGAGGTCCGTGCCAAAAGAACTAGTATTATATTTTACTTTGAGCATTTTCTTTTCTGTCCTCATATTTTGTTGTTCAGGGAAATGAAGAAAAGCAGTCAAAATTTAAAACGAATTTCGAAAATTGGGCACAAAAAAAGGCTATCGTAGACTCCTCATTGTAAGTACGCTTCTATTTACTAGAAGATTTGTTCACAATTTTATGTATGATACAGACTAGCAAGCTGGTGCAATTATATGTTTAATTATTTTTGTGTCAAGATGCTCATACTCTTTCTCAAGTTTTAACGAACACATGAATATATTATAGTTCACTTTTAGGTGAAAAATTCATATTGTTCGGAGGGAAAAAGTTCGTCTAGTATCTACTAACTTCTATTTTCAGCCATGTGCTGCTTCTACCCTCTGCAGCCCTTCATGCAGATGCAAATGTCAAGAAGCAAACATGTGCATTTTATGAGGTCAAGCAAAGATAATTTTTCGATGCCTTGCCCAAACTGGAGTTTTGTTGACCTCGATAATTCATCCCTTGAAATATGGGTTTACATGACCGTGTACAGACAATCTCATGAGACTATGTACATTGAAGAATGAAAAGGCGTATCCAATATTCAATAGGCTCTGATTTGAATCCTCTGGGCTTAGATCAATGGAGTAGGAACACCCAAGGTGCTGGAAATATTTGCAAGAGGCCTGGAAGTAATTGTCATTTTTTTGGTATTCGCAAGAACTATGCCTCGTTTGAGCTTTGTGTGTGATACCCTGACCAGAATGGTTTGCTGGCTTGCTGCAGTGATTTATTGCCTGATGGCTATGATATTCAATATAAGTAAAATAGATGGTTAGTCAACCAATGTATGAAGAATAGAGGAGTTCTTTTAAATTTTTTTGAACTTTCTACACTATTTTTTTTTAAAAAAAATGAACCTAACACCTTTTGTTTTTTTAAAAAAATGATCCTTTTTGACAAAAGCCCAAGCCATAAAAATATATCTCCCCTCCCCCCACCCCCCAGCCCCAACAAACACACCATAGGTTTACCTTTCCGATTGAGTTTGGATTTTGACCCTAGTGGTATGATATTTTTTTTATCAAATTTTAGTTGAATTTTACTATTTTAAATTTGAATTCTCGAAAATCATTTGAAATTTCACTTGGAATTTACTTACCTCCTGCGTCGAAATTTGCGGTTTTTGATGGGTTTTTTTTGGAAACCCCAAACCCTGATCACAGGTGGCCACTGCGTTTGGCATTCGTTTTGTGGTCCGAAGCTTAACAATTTGAAACGGGTAGGCCCGTGCAAATCTTCCTCCCACGCTTGTCTCCTCGTCTCATCCGACGCCCTAGATTCGCCTCCTCGATAGCCCCAATGCAATGCAGCGTCTCTGCTCCCCTTGGCGACTTCTCCAGGTTTTCTCATTCGTTCCTTCTCATGTTAAAAAAGTTTTGGACTTTGATGATTTTTTTGAACACAAATCTTATTTGGAGAAGGATGGATTGATTTTTTGAAGGTGTAAAATAGAAATTGTTTTTAATCACATATGGCTTGCTAAACATAAAGGCAATATATATTGTTTTTTTTCTGGAATTACATTTTATATTCTACTGAAACTAGAATTGGAACGAAATTTAGAGATCAATTCCGACAAACCTAAGATAGCATTACAATTATGAATGATTTATTCATGACGGATGCTAAGAGTAGCCTTTTATGCTTTTTGATGGTAGATTTGCTAGCACCGGTATAGAAAAAGGTGAGGAGCTATGCAAGCCAGACAGTAGCTGTTGTCTCTTCTCTTATGGTCATTATGGTGTTGACCGTCCCACCAATGCTGATGCTAAAAAGATGGAACAACTACTATAGATATTCTTTATGGTGACGAACATAGAACTAGGTTTACTGAGGAGGTTATTGCTCGGTATGGTGAGGCTGTTCAGGTGATGGTGAAGAAGATGTGAGGATGGAAACATATAGCCAAGGACATGAGAAGAGGGTAAGTGACAGTGGAAAAGATGTGGGGACGATAACAAGTGGCGAAAAAGATGGGTGGTATAGTAAAGAAGGTGAAGAAATGGTAACTGATAGCAAAGATGATGGGTAGAACAACTCCCGTTACAATCCCATGGATACTGTACTTGCAGCAGACATAATTGAGGGTAGTAATCACCATGATGGTTCTATAATAAGGAAATTTATGAATGGCAAATACATTATCGTATTGCATACCTTGATGAGAGTAAGTGATCCAGATATCTTTCCTACTTTATTTTCTTTTTTTTCTTATATGAATTTGTCAAGCTGTATGGTCAATCATACTACTTTCTGGCTCTTTGGTCATGCATAAATGGGGTATATGAGACTCTTCATTAGACAATGATTCTGCAACCCAGTTTCATTAGGGATAAGCATAATTTTCTTTCTGTGTACTAACAATGTGTTGGCTGTGTTAATTGCTAATTGTGATATGACATGTGATCTTTGGGGAAGCTCGGTTGGAGGCGATGAGGTTATCAGGTCCTAAACATAAAACATGTCCTACGCTGCAATTTTTCTCATTAAAGCTGGCTGAAATTGCTGTCGCCGTCGCCGGTGGCCCGGTAGAGCTTTATGGAAAATTAGCTGCACGGGATTGTTTGGATCCACTGCGTAACTACATTGTCAATATTAGCAGGGATGATCCCATCGTCATGGAGAAGGTACAGATCTCTATTTTGCAATTATTCAAATTACTTTATTTTATTTCATAATATGAAGTCCAAGTCATCACATGCATACAACAAAAGGACATTGGAACATAGATGCCTTTGATGTTGTTATACTAAAACAACGAATTTTTACTGTTACTAATTTAATTTTTTTTTAAATTTACAAAACTAATTTTCGATTTGAATCAATTGCAAAACTAGTCTCTTGCCGCCCTGGGTCACGGCGGGATTTAAAAACCGCCGTGGCCCAGGGCGGCGAATGGCATCCCCGTCGCCCAGGCTAACGGCGCCGGCCGCCGTTAGCCCCGGGGAGGCCACGTGGATTCACCGCCCTGGGGGACGGCGGCGAATGCCCCCAGGGGGCCGAATGCAAAATTACATTCGCCGCCCTGGGGGACGGCGGCGAATGCAATTCGCCGCCGTCCCCCAGGGCGGCAAATCCACTGGACCGTCCGCCCAGCAATCGGACGGTCCGTTCGCACAGGGATCGGACCGTCCGATCAAACCGTTCCCTCCCAATCGGACCATTGCCCAGCCCAGGCCTCGGCTCCCTGGAGCCATTTGCAAATTACCAAATTTGAAAATTTTATTGCTAATTTTTCACCCCAAAATTTTTGAAAATTTATTTGTCAAAATTAAATTCTTAAATTCTATTTATTGTGCCATTGCATTTATTGAGTCGATGTTTAAAAAAACCAAATATCATGTACTGTTCACGTCGTGAAAAGAACTTGTCGAACTGAGGGTATTCCCGGATCGCCACTCGCATTCCACTCCTCGTATGTCTGGATTGGCACTTGCAATCCACTCCTCCCCGTCTTTCGCATACACGCTTAACAAAATTTAGTTTTAATCGTGGTTTAGGGTATGTTTTTGACAGTTTTTTTTATAATCCGACGATGGTGGGCGTTGGTTTGTAAAATTGTGCTGATCATTTTTTCAAGTTTATTTTTGGTAAAACTTAATTAATGACATGGTAATAGGCCGGTCCGTTTTAATGACATGATAATAGGTAGATGCGAGCCATTCGCATTGCGGCATGATGAATGCGACACCCATAGTACGAAATACAACAAGCGAGACTACATTCTTAGCAGTACAATGTATCTGAAGGATGGGATCGAGTCTACAGGAGGTGAATATGGACATGACAAACTTAAACAAGTAATGCGAGACCTATAAATAAATAAATACAACAATAGCCCCTAGGTCATACGCCTCCTCGTCCTCCTAGGCTGCGCTCGCACGTGCCCGCGCGAGTACGTCAGGCGGTCCGCCGGTACCCCACGGGTAGCTCGGACCACCTGAGCAGCAGGGGAAGCACCGGCGTCGTGCGGCTGTGTGTGCGGTGCACCTCCGAGCTGTGACGACCCGATCACGTCCTGCTCCGGAAGGAGGTCGTCCTCGGTAGAGATCCAAGCAGAGGTGCTCGGGGCAGATCCCCACCCAGTATCCCCCAGGTGGAGGTGAGATCGGGTGCGTGGGTCTGGTAAAGAAAATCTCGCGTTAGCCGCATAAAAAGTGCAATTAGTTATGTAGAATAGGTTCAATCCTGACGTACCTGACAATCCTCGCCCGATCGTGGAGGCTGCCGACCTCGATCCTCCAGCTGTACCAGAAGGACCTGCTCCCCACGACGTACTGGCCCCTGCAGAACCCGCCGCTCCTGCCGATGTCCCTTCACCATGGGGACCTCGCATAGGTACCTGCATCGGTGGGACTGCATCGGGACGGCGACAACTCAGAGCACGGACGACCGAGCGCATCGTGTTGCACATCCGGTCGAACGTGATCGTTTGCTCCTGCTGCGTGAGAGGGATGCCAGCCTGTAGGCGCTGCCGCAGTAGGTCCAGCTCCGTGTGGACCTGCCTAGCATCGTCCGCCTGTTCAGCAGGACATGCGTGGTTAGTTGCGCGTGGCACCTACCATTGAAAATAGTATGAAAACCATTGACTCACCGCGCGGAAGTAGTCCTGGTCGCGGTGCGTCGGGTATGCGTCTCGCACCCCCGCGACGTGCGCCTGTGGAGCCTCGGGAGTGTACGTCACCCGTAGTCTGGTACGGGCCTGGTACCAGGAAAGGTACTGCTCGTACCTGGCGGCTGTGTACGGGTGCAGCTCCGTGATGATGTCCTCCGTGGCTATGAGCCAGTCGTTGATGTAGTCGACGACGGTGGGTCTCCACAGCCTACCGGCGGCCTGGCCACGCCGACTTAACCTGCAGAGCACAACCGGTGACACAATGCATAACAATACGGAATATTCATTTCCACATATACCTGTGAACGTGTTGCGGTACGCCCCTGC
The DNA here is from genome assembly GCA_003991445.1 of Oryza meyeriana var. granulata. Lineage (NCBI taxonomy): Eukaryota > Viridiplantae > Streptophyta > Magnoliopsida > Poales > Poaceae > Oryza > Oryza meyeriana. The sequence goes on along the minus strand of RYFJ01000118.1, from coordinate 73,767 downwards.
GTTGTTGATGGCCGAAGGTCTGTCGCATACCGAACTGCCGCATCACACTCTGCGGGCAGTGCGGCTCGACAGAAATGTCGAACAGCATCGGCGTCATCGTCAGCCAGTACGCCTGGTCCCTGGTGCAGAGGGACGACAGCCCGTGCGGCGCACGCGCGTGCCTCGCCTCGGCGCTGTACGGCTCCCAGACAACGTCGTCGTCCATGATCCTGTCGAACTCCATGACGAAGTCTGGGTACGACTTCTGCGTCTGCACGTGAGCGTACCGACGCTACAAACAGGAAAAAAGTTCTCGTTAGTCCAAGTAACATAAAAAACCGGGACGGTTCTAACACCGAACATACCTCACGACGACACCACACCGTCCCCATCGTCGGATAGTCCTCCGGTAGGACACCCACGTACAGGCTCGCCTCGTACGGACTGTGGTCCACAACGGGGCGGCCGATCGCGAACCGCTCTGCCGCCCAGAGCTGTAGGAGGAGTGGACAACCCGTGAAGACCGCTTCTGGCTCGGTCTTCCTGCAGCCGTCGCACAGACCCCTGTACGTGGCGGCAAGGACTGCCGATCCCCAACTGTACTGGGGAACAGCACCGTCCTCGGCGTCGGCTATCTCCCTCGCGTAAGGGATCAAGCCCTTGTCGACTGCGTGGCCGTGCGAGTTGGTGAACATCACCCACCCGAACACCCACAACAGGTACGCCTCCAGGCTCCTCTGCAGGGAGTACGCGTCGGCCTCCGGTGCTAGCTGATCAGGCTGCGTTAACATATAACGAAGTTGACACTGTAATTCTAGTACGGACTGAAGGACGAACATAAAACAACAAGAAAGCATTCTTACCGTGTAGCTCAATACCCAAGCCTGAGGGGGGCCCGCATGCGTGTACGGGGAGATGTCGCCGACGAGGGGAAGCCCCGGAGCACGGTGAACCGGGGCAAACCGCTGTAGGATCTCCTCTCGCCACGCCTGGAGCCCGTCAACTGGCCCCACCGCATCGCCTGCTAGAGGCAGCCCAAGGAGGAAGCTGACGTCCTGCAGCGTGGGGGCCATCTCACCGCACGGGAGGTGGAAGGTGTGCGTCTCCGGTCTCCACCGGTCCACAAGAGCTGTGAGGAGCGACCGGTCGATACCCCACTTCTTCGTCGGGTCATTCGGCTCCACCGCGGCTGCTACCAGCCTACACAGCGGCAGAAGGCCTGCCTCCCGCAACCTGACAATCAAAACAAAGCAAGTTAGTAAGTTGACATATACAGATTCACAGTACAACGTTCGTACGTACCTAGTCGTGAACCTGTCGTCCACGGGAAGTAGTCGCCTGGAAGGTCGAGGACGTAAGGTACCGAGCTCGAGGTTCTGCACCGCCGAGAGAAACGACCGGTGGGACTGATCGGTGGCGTGATCTAGCAGCTCAGGCGTCTGGTAGTCCATACCTGCAAGGAAAAAGAAGCGGAACGGATTAGCTCATTTAAACATAGTGCATTATAGTCAGAAAATTAACAGAAAATTAACACATTACAGGGAGATTACATCATCAACGAGTGGCTATACTAGACAACATAACCCGAAGGTGCACGAGGACGCCTGCGACGACGCTGCCTATCAGTGGTGCCTTCCCCAGTTGGCCGCCTTCCGTCGGCGCCTGATCCCTCCATAGGAACTTCCGCTGCACTTGGGGCCTCGGCGTCTTTCGTGCACTTCTTGTAGGTATGTCCCTCCTCTCCACACCTACTGCAACGTTGAGCGCTAACGCCGGCCTCGGATTCGTCCATATCATTGCGTATCCTCCGTGTCCGACGTCGGCCTGCCTTGTTTCTTGCCTTCGTCGGATCAGGGATGTAATAAACTGGACTTGTGTCTTCAGTGAAAGTGCCGACGATACCGAAACCAAAGATCTCGGTACTCCATGTATGCATGATTGCTTCCTTTTTGAAGTACGGAGACACATAATGGCGTTCATCAATGCCGCACTCCCCGCAAGCGGCAATGACATGAGAACAGGGCTTGTGGTACAAGCTTGGTTTCCGGCAGGAGCACGTGCATGTCCCATCTTCCTTTAGGACACACTCTTGTATAGGCTTCCTTGCGAATATGCCACGCCTGGACTTGTCGGCACACAATATCTCAAATCTACGCTCTCGTGTGCCCTGCACTTGGACTCGGTGCTCTCTTGCCTTCTTGCATTTGTCCTCAAGGTACTGTGTCATTTTGGTGCCGAACCAAAGGTTTCCATCGGCCATAGATGGGCCATTCTGTCTGCACCTGTCGTGGAAGTACGTCTGTGTTTTATGTAGGATGAACTCCACGATGGCAACAAGGGGGAGTTGCCGAACACCACGCATAACCCAGTTGTACACCTCTGCAAGGTTCGTGGTCATTATGCCGTACCTTGCTCCACCTTCATCGTACAGCAATGCCCATTTCTCCTTCGGCTCGTTCTCGATCCACTGCGAAAATCTGCTAACCGAGGAACCGGGCCTCCTTCTGAATGTACCGTCATCGGTGGGAAGTGCTTCTAGAGCTTCAGGGCCGTCAACACCTCTAGCTGGGGGTCTTGTAGAACTCTCGCGTCTATATTTGGCTGTCAGCTCATCAAGTCTCCTCCACAGCTCATTGAACTTCTTCTGTTGATTCTGGGCGCACAAACGTTTGAACATGGCCATCAGCTCCTTGTTTCTGAACTGCTTATAAAAGTTTGCGCCCATGTGACGCATGCACCATCTGCTCTTCACATCTTCCCACACCGGAGGGTATCCCTTGTCTGCGCAGCCGTTTCGCAGCTCCTGAATTGCACGCAGCATCCCTGGATGACGGTCATGTATGAGACATACATCTGGCCTCATCCCCACCACCTTTTCCTTAACCAGCTTCAGAAACCAGTACCAACTCTCTGTGTTCTCGCCCTCGACGAAGGCAAAGGCCACTGGCAACACTTGGTTGTTCCCGTCTACTCCGATTGCCGTCAACATTTGTCCTCTGTATTTTCCAGTTAGGAATGTGCCGTCGATGCAGAGAATGGGCCTGCAATGAACAAATGCAAACATGCACGCCTGCAGAGAGAGGAAGGCCCGCTGAAGGACACTCTGCCCAGGACTTGATAACGATGGGAAACTTTTGATTTCAGAGTAGCTACCAGGATTCCTCGCACAGATGGTTTGCAGTAGACGAGGCAAATTATTGTACGAAGCTTCAAAACTACCGAATCTCATTTCAATTATCTTCTGTTTGGCCCTCCAAGCCTTGGCATATGTAATAGTGTACTTGTACTTCTCCTCGATGCGGCTGATAATTGACTTGGGCTCGAACCGGAGGTTCTCCACAACAGCATAATACAGCTCTGAAGCGATGAATGCAGATGATATATTCTTGTGGTACTTCTGAACACCCGGAAGATGGCAGTTGTGCTCCGTCACGATTGACACGGACCAACAGTCGTCATATTTCTTCCTGGATGCGTACATCCTCCATGGACATCCATCGCTTGAACTTGCACATTTCACTTCGTACACCGATCTTGTGGACTTTGATACCCAGAACTCCCTCCCAAGTGACACGGCCCACATCTTCACAGCCTCTGTCAACTGTGCTTTTTCGGCGTATCTAGCGCCTTGCACCACTTCATTCTGCCGATACTCCCATGCCACGGTGTGCCCCTCTGAGACAACGAGACCGGAGAAGTCCTCGTTGTCCCATTCTGCCGGGTGTACATCGTCCTCCGAAGAATCATCATCCTCCATATGCTCAGGTTCTGAGTCTTCAATTTCCATCTCCTGTACTAGACCTGGGTGTCTCTCCCCTTCATCTGCAAACCCCCCCGGTCCCATGTCTTCTTGGCCTCCTTCCTCTCTGGCACCCTCGTCTTCTGCCTCATTTTGCTCCCCTGTTTCATCGGGCCCTTCCGCTGTACTCGGACCAGCCTGATCAATGCTGACCACGTCATGCACTACCACTAGGATGCTCGGTGCCCATCCTCGCTGCAGTGCACTCTCCACAAAAAATACCCAGCTGTCCGTTGAATCTATTGGCATCAATTCCCACCAAAAACCTTCCACAGCCCAGCTAACCAGTGCGTACACCGTAATTGCATTTACTTGAGGATCTACTCCGAATCCCCTCATTAACCAATTGTAAACTCCAGGAAAACTTCTCTCAGCTGGAGCTATAATTCCCTTTTGTGCTACGTTGAACTCCGATAAATCTACCCCATATTGTCCTTGTCTGACATTTCCTTCACCGTGATATATCGCGAATACAACTCTATTTGCCATTTCTGTTCACAAAAAAGATTTTATTAATTTGTACTAATCAATATTCGTTCCATAAAAAGGCTATACGTATGAGTCAAACCATTACCGTTTCTATATTTTATAAACTGACCCAGCGGCGCTAATAAAGTTATACGCTAGGTTTATCTAACGTGTCAAAATGACGTATACCAACGATGGCTATGGCGGAGCATATTTATTTTTAAAATATCTACAATTTACTACTTCTCCGCTATGTTTTTCTAATACGGCCAAATAAATTTAACACTAACGATGGTTATACCAAACCGCTAATATTTTCATACTATATTGGATATTACACTACAAGTCTACTACTAATTAACATTTGTTTAAAAAATTGACTACATAACAGAGGAAGATCAAAAAAATACCTGGATTCGGCTAAAAAATCTGCGAGGGCTTCGCCGCTGTACTTCTCCTCCTTTCCCTCAGCTCTATTGGACGAACGCTGGAGGCGGAAGGGAGAAATGAGACGCGGCGACTGCAGGAACGGATTTTATAGGGGCTGGCAAAAAACCGCCCTCCCCCAGGGCGGCGAATGGCTATAACCCGCCCTGGGGGACGGCGGTGAATGTAACATTCGCCGCCGTCCCCCAGGGCGGCGAATCCACGTGGCCTCCCCGGGGCTAACGGCGGTCGGCGCCGTTAGCCTGGGCGACGGGGATGCCATTCGCCGCCCTGGGTCACGGCGGTTTTTAAATCCCACCGTGGCCCAGGGCGGCAAGAGACTAGTTTTGCAATTGATTCAAATCGAAAATTAGTTTTATAAATTTAAAAAAAAATTAAATTAGTAACAGTAAAAATTCCTAAAACAACATCCGCAGCCCCCAACTCGGCCAAAGGGCTAATCACGGCGGGTCGCTCCGCCTAGCGCCAAATTGCCACCGAGGTGGCCTCGAATGCCAACTTTGGTTGATAAGTTCAAAACCTGAGAACCCTTATGGCTGTGAAATACCATTTGGGTCAGATTTGGTCTTGGTTGTAATCTTATTTTTGCAAATGGGCTAGCTGGTCTAGCCCAATAACAACAAAGCACAGGCTTCTATTTTCCGCTACGCATTATGCCATTAGGGCTGCATTTTGCCGTTAGAGCGTGCTTAGCTGTGTTAGCACTTAGCAGTACCTAGGCCTCCAAAGCGTGTTTTGGTCACGATAGCCTGCTTTTTAGAAGACTGCATATATATATATATATATAGACACACACACATTCTAGGAATATTTTGGTATTATAGCTGCAAAAATATGCTTCAAAGTGCTCAACATACCAAAAAAGTTTGTGTTATGGCAGTTATACTATGAAAATAAACTTATACAATAAAAATCAAGTATTACGTGTTCCAGACAAAATCAAACAGAACAGTTTGGACCTTTAGTTGAACATATTTTTCTTTATCTATAGGAATACAAGTATGCATATCACCAACTATCCTTTTTTTTTTCTCGCCACTCCGGACAAACATCCGTAACTAAATATTTGAGAACTCTAAATAAAATCAAATAATTCAATAGGGTAAGTTTGCTATCTGTCAACCTTGTATACACTTGACAGTCATTTATTGTTGGCAAATTTTACTACAGGACATCGTGATTTTGTGTTTTTAGCTATAGGACATCGTAAAAACGAAACTTTGGAGGAAGACACTGTTGAAAAGTAAAATTTGCCCTAGAACACTGCCCTCATTATTTTACTCTTTTTGGGTGCACAAGAAGAGAGAAGACGCCGGGCCACTTGAAGAGACCGAAATGCCCCTTGTCTCACGGCAAGGATTGCGCCATCAGCTCATAGAGATGGAGACGGCGGCACGGCAGATGGGGCAGGCGGCCGCCCTGGCGAGCCACTGGTCGACGCAAACAGCGTGGAACGCGTGGCCGCAGGCGGGAAGTGCGCACCACCGCTCGCCCGCGCACGCCACCTTGAGGCAGGCATCGTAGAGCTGCGGCGAAGAGGAAGAAGAGGAGGTGGAAACAGCGAAGCAGGGCAGGAGGCGGAGGTCGGCAGGGAAGAGGCCGATGCAGGAGGCATACGGCGGAGACGAAGACAAGGTCTCCGGGACACAGTACCGGCTCCTCCCATGCTACTGGTTCCGGAACGCATGCGCCGTGACAACGAGGTGGAGCAGCAGGATGGCGGTGGCCGTGGCGAAGAGGAGGAACAGCGCGAGCGTGGCGGCCATCACCGCGGCCTGTACGCTGAGCGATAGGATCCGCGCGCCCGTACCCGCGCAATCTGGCCGCCGCCTCTACAGAAGGCCAAACGGGCCGCCCGGCCCGGCTTGACCCTAGCACGATAGTGGCACAGCACTATTAGGCACGGTGGCCTGATCGTGCCGTGCCGTGCCGGCACGCCGTGCCTGTTTCTTGGCCCAGGCATGGCCCTACGGCCCCAAAACCGTGCCGTGCCAGCCCGACGGCCTGCCAGGCCCATTGGGCTTAGTGCCGGCCCAGGCACTAAAAGCATCAACCACTTAATCAGCACAGCACAAGTTCAAAAATTTGAATTATTCAATAGAATTACATTACATCCATCCAAAAATCATCAAATACTAACAATCTCAACAGATCACATTACATCCAGAAATCATCAAATACTTAAACAATTTTAACTGATCACAGATCACATCATAGACATACAAGAACATAGACCACATAGACAATTTTTTTATGTTTGAGCTGGTGCAATGGCTGCCTCATTAAAAACCTATCTAGGTAAAACTCACACCTCGTGAGAAACCCTAGATAGGAAAAAAGAGTACAACCCAGCTCAATCAATTCAAATAGTTCATCATTACTGCAATACAGTTCCATCATAGGTTACACATTTGAATCATGATCAAGATATAAGTTTTCAAACTAGCTTCAAGTTCCTTGTCCTCCACCATGTGCTGTAGTCTTCCTGCTCCAGCCTCCCAATCCTTGATGCAGGAGAGCATCTCCACCATCTCAGGGCTAAGCCGACGCCGCCGCTCCTTGATGATCCTGCTAGTTGTACTAAAAGTAGATTTTGAAGATATGGTAGAAACAGGCACAGTCAAAACATCTTTAGCTAAAATTGAAAGAACTGGGTATGTAAGTTTGTGCTCATGCCACCAGTTCAAGATGTTGAAGCTATCATCATGGTGGTTGATAGTGTCACTGTCCAAGTAGGAAGAGAGTTTAGAACAACCAATACCAGCTGCTCCAATGCTTGCTGCATGCAGCAAGGCACTAGCAGAAGTTCTTCTAGACAGAGTAGGAATGGGGGTGTAGAAAGAACTCAAAGAAGTACCAGGACCAGGACCAAGTCCAAAGTCAGGTGTATCATCACCAGCACCATCAGAAAAAATATCATCCCAAGCACTTTTTTCTTACCAGAACTAGAGGGATGTGAAGGCCTTTGCAACTTAACTGCACCAAACTTGTCATCATATCTCTTAAAGATGGTAGAAAGTTGAGTTCTTACCTCAGTGAAGTAAGCTGAATAATCAGTACCAGTGAGATTAGATAACAACCTAAGCACATTGCTAAAACCTTTCAACTTAGCTCTAGGATCCAAAATAAATGCAACAGAATAAAGCAATGGAATGTCCCTCCAGTACTTAAGATAGTAGTCATTCATAGGCACAACCACATGTCTAAGCAATCTATCATTTTCATAAGTCTTTAGGTGCTTAGATATCAGAATAAGATGATGCAATATTAGTGGAGATGTAGGATAATAGACACCAGATAGTGCAACAGTTGAATCATAAAACAATTCAAGAAATGATAAAACTTTCTCTGCAACATACCAATGATCTTCTGTCAAAAGTAAAGGCTCATCTTCACCCCTGGGATAGTGAGTCTCAATGAACACACCAAAAGTCTGCTTGTAAGGGACTAGACGCTTAAGCATGAGGTATGTAGAGTTCCACCTTACATTCATGTCCAATCCAAACTTTCTTGGCCTCACATTAACAGCAATGCAATACCTCTTAAATGCATCAATGCGCTGGTTAGAAGAGTTTAAGAAAGAAATTGCAGTTCTAAATGCTTCAAGGTATTTCTTAATCTCAGACAAGGCAGACTTTACAATTAGGTTAATAATGTGACAAGCACAACGCTGATGCAAGAACAGATCACCAATATAAATAGGTGTAAGTTTGTCAGTGGCATTAGTATTAGCAAATGCATTGTCTAAAGTAACAAAGATCACCTTTGCACATAAACTATACTCCTCAAGCACATAAGTCACACGATCAGCAATGTTCTGACCAGAGTGGGATTCATCAATGAGCCTCATACCAATGATCCTCTTCGCTAATTACTAATCAGAACTAATATAATGAGCAACCACACTAAGGTAGTCTTCCTTAGCATTATCAGACCAAATATCAGATGTAATAGCAACAGAAGAAACACTAGAGCTTAAAGACTCTATAAGCTTACCACGGCAATCATTAAAGTATTTCACAAAATCTCTAGTGGTGGTTTGCCTCGAGACAGAAGCAAACCTAGGATTATGTGCAACCTTAATGTACTCCTCAAATGTATCAGATTCACCAAAACAGAGAGGAAGATCTAGTCTAGCAATCAAATGACAAAGCTATGTACGTGCAACAGCAGGACTGTACTCCCAGTGATGAACATTACCATCTGAATCGAACTTAAGCAAAGACTGAGACACGCGAGACTTTTCCTTTCTCGCTTGTCATCTATCAACATGCCGCAAGAGATGGCCAGTGCCACCAGAGGATAAGGCAGAGTGCTGATTGCCACAATGAATGCACTTGGCACCAACCCTTACTTTCTTATCGTTGATTACCTTGAAGATCTTCTCAAAATCATTCCAGGCTTCAAAGGTGGATAGATGGGTCCTCTTGTTGCCCCCCGTGCTCACGGTCTCTGGATCGGGCCAATCGGCCACCACAGCAGCAGTTGCAGCACTAGCCCCATCATCGCCAACAAGGTCAATGGGATCGGCTGCGCTGCGGCCGAACAGCTCATCCCGTCCATCGCCGTGGTCACTCTCATCATCTCTAGTTTGGCCCATCATCCGAAGATCATCGTTGATGGAGTGCCCCTGGTACTCGTCGGCGCCGTCCTGCTCGAGCCCGTCCATCGTGGAACCGGAGCACCAGAGGGGGTCCTCTGGTTCCTCAACGGCTGCTCGAGGTGGACGAACAATGGCACCGGCCCGGCCCTCTGGTTCCTCAACGGCTGCGCGAACAAGTCAGGAAGAGCAAGAACTCATAAACAGAAAAACACATGAATAGATCTAGGGTTAGGGTTTGGGGTCTGAGCACTTACCTGCGAAACCGGAGCTCCAGAAGCGCCGGCAAGGTCGACGAGTCACGGATCTAAGAGATGACAAGATGGAGACTAGGGATTAGGGACGGATTCGAGGATCCATTCACCAGAGATTAGGAGAGGAGGAGAGGAAGTAGAGAGGGAGAAGACAAGAGGAGCTCTGGCGAAGTGTGCCGTGCCGGCCGGCAGCGGCGCAGAGGCGGAGAGCCGCCGCCGGAGATGGAGAAGACAGGAGAAGCTCTAGATCTAGAGCAGCGCGTGGCGGAGCGAGCGAGGAGAGGCGAGAGGGAGAGGCGGGAGGAGCTCTGGCGGAGTGTGCTGTGGCGGCCTGAGGCGGAGAGCCACTGCCAGCGAGGGAGAAGACGGGAGGGACTCTGGATCTAGAGCGGTGAGCGACGGAGCGAGCGAGGAGACGAGGCGACGGTAGGGTTTGGGGGGGGTCGGGATCAGGAGTGGGGAGCCGGTGGCGCCGGCTTATATAGTCCCGGCCCCCCTCGGCCTCCAACGGCTAGCAGGCCAGGGCCGTTGGCAGGCCGGCCAACGGCTACCTTGGCAGGCCAGGCTGGGTCGCTGGGGAGCCGGGCCACCATTGTGTCGGCCCAAAAATCGGGCCGTGCCCGGGCCGACACTACGGGCCAGATTGGTGGCCTAGGCACTACCCGATGGATAGGGCCGGGCCGGCATGGGCACTATTCACATCGGGCCGTGCCGTGTTCGGGCCGTGCTTTTTGGGCCGTGCCTCGGGCCGCCCAATGGGCCTGGCCCATATGGCCAGCTATAGCCGCCTCCTCCCCTTGCTGTCCCTCTGGTCTTCGGAGGCCGTGGCCGGTGGGGCCATCTTGGGTCGGAATGGCGCATGGGGAGGGGCATTTCGGTCTCTTCAAGTGGCCCGACATCTTCTCTCTCCTCATGCGCCGAAAAAGAGTAAAATAATGAGGGTGGTGTCCTACAGCAAATTTCACTTTTCAACAATGTCTTCTCTTAAAGTTTCGTTTTCACGGTGTCTTACAGCTAAAAATGCAAAGTCATGATATATTGTAGCAAAATTTGCCTTCATTGTTTGATATGTGCCTAGTCTGCAAAAATATCCTAGTTCTTTAATTGCCTTAGGCTCTAGTTAGTGAAATTGTGTTGCATTTTATTGTCCTATTTGCTGTGAAGAGCTAATTACTACTAATAATTTTGTAGGTTCCCTCATCGAAATGTCTCTGGCCCTAAACGAGGGATCGAAATGTTAAGTTTTGTCCTAATTGAGTTTGATATGAGGATAAAGACAGGAGCGGAACAATAAGATGATTTACAACTAATTGACGGTGTAACAACCATTTGTGAACTAAGCACATCAGGAGATGTTACATTCAGAAATCGCATTTATGGCGATTGTGGCGCAGTTGATATAGAAGTAGCACATCTATTCACTGCAGTCGAGGCTACGGTAGAAGTTGCCATATTGGAAGTGCAGGGTAATTTCAATTTGTCTATCAGTTCTTATGTGGGTTTACCTGATGAAATTCAGTTATTCCGTGGCGACATTGTCGAGGTAGGGGGCTTAAGAAGATTTGTGCTTGCTGTAATGATGCATATTTCGCTGCAATTCAAGCTCAAGTCAAGTCAAGGAGGGTCTTGTGCTGACCATTGTTGTTCATTAAAAGCAAACTACCATGGATATTTTAGTCAATAGATAAAGGTCTTGTTTGAGAAAGCTTTTACTCACTCTCAGAATCTCTAGTTAACAGAAGCTACTCTAAATAATTCAGATTCTCACTTAGATTCTAATAATGTAGAATCCAAAAAATAAACTTCAGCTTCTCCATATTCTCATCAGCTGAATTCTCATCAACTTAGAATCTTAAACTCCTCGGGCAAAGACCGAGTTTGCCCCTTTCTTAGCGGAGGTGAGTTGGTCGACTTTGTCCTACTAAGCTCGGTGTGTTTTCTGTAATAAACAGCACAAGTTATAGTAATAAATCAGTGTAACAGTTTTCTGTATTAATAGTGTTTAACAGCCACTATAGCGGTAGCGGATCTCTACCTCTAAACCACCCCCGCTATGCCACGTAGTGGCATGAGCTGAGGTGACGCCCGCACGTGTGTCAGCTGTCAACTACCAGCTATCTCCATTGCCAAGCCAAGCTTGAACTTAGGATGTGTTTGGTTTGGGGATGAGGTAGGATGGGTTAGACCCATCCCTTTTTTTTTTGGATGGGATGGCTCTAGTTGTTTGTTTGGTTTGAGAAATTGGGTGGTCCTAGTTTTTTGTTTGGTAGAAGGGATTAGAGTGGGATGGGATGCATGGAGCTCGGGTGGTGTCGGCGAGGCCAAGGGCAGCGGCGGCGGCGGAGGCCGAGGGAGGCGTCGGCGTCAGTGCTGGCGGGGACGGACGAGGCGTCGGCGCTGGCAGGGGAGGCCGAGGGCGGTGGCGGTGGTGGAGGTCGAGGCCAAGGGAGGCGGCGGCATCGGCGTCGGCGCTGGCGGGGGAGGCCGAGGGAGGCGTCGGTGTCGGCGCTGGCGGGGGAGGCCGAGGGTGGTGGCGGTGGTGGAGGTCGAGGCCAAGGGAGGCGGCGGCATCGGCGTCGGCGCTGGCGGGGGAGGCCGAGGGCCACGGCGGTGGTAGAGGCCGAGGCCGAGGGAGGCGTCGGCGTCGGCACTGGCGGGGGAGGTCGAGGGCGGTGGCGGTGGTGGAGGCCAAGGCCAAGGGAGGCGGCGGCATCGGCGTCGGCGCTGGCGGGGCGGACGAGGCCGAGGGTCCGGACCATCCTTACCCTATCTGGACCGTCCGGACAGGCATATCGCCGTCGGCTCCGTCGCCCGCCGCTCCGTGCACCGTCACCGGTCGCCGCTCCGTCGCCCGTCGCCGCTCCCTGTGCCGTCGGCTCCATCGCCCGCAACTCCCTGCGCCGTCGCCGCTCTGTCGCCCGTTGCCGCTCCCTGCGCCATCGGCTCCGTCGCCCGCCGCTCCCTGTGCCGTCGCCGGTTGCCGCTTCCTGCGCCGTCGCCGGTCGCCGCTCCGTCGCCCGTCGCCGCTCCCTGCGCCGTCGGCTCCGCCCGTCGTCGCTCTCCAGCATCGACGTGCCCGCGAGTGGGTCGGTGCGGTCCGGCCGTTTTGGCCGGACCAACTCAACCCGAATATTAGGGGAATATTCCTCTTCAGGGATCAACCCAACCCACTTAACCTCAAACCAAACACCCTGAAAAATGAATTGGCTCTGTCCCAACCCATCCCATCCCTGGAACCAAACACACTCTTAAGCTCTACCCGCTGGGCCGCCAAAGCAACGCCACTGCCGCCTCTTATCTCCCCAACCACATCCGCCATCCCAAATACAACTAAGCAGAATCTCTTCCCAGATACAATCAAGCAAAATCAACCGACAATAGAGAGAAAATGCTATAACGCAACTTTGGCCCATATATATATATATATATATATATATATATATATATATATATATATATATATATATATATATATACACGTTTTGAACAAACTTGGGCAAAAAAACATAGTCAACCACCAGTTTGAGACACACCAAAATAATTGCTCAACACATACGAAATTGAGTTTGTATAGCCCCATTTAAGTACACATGCATATACTTCATAAAAAATAGCCAACAGCAAATAGAGGTATGTTCGCAACTTCACACTAGCTTCTACGTCATTATTCTACTGCTACCATTGTTAGTCTCTGTTCTTGAAATTCTTTGTCATGATCTCACGTTGAACCCTCATTCTGAACAGCTTTACAGAACTTAATTGCATTTTTCAGCCACACCTCATGGTATTTTGGGTCGTAAGGAACAGCTTCTCCATTTCTAAAAGGTTCTCCTGTGGTATAAGACAAGGCATCAGATACTCTCACCAAATGCTCATAGATCATATCTCTATAATTCTATCACATGGAAAAAGATGGTTCAAAACAGATAAAAATATAATAATTATAAACAACCCACTAAATTCTGCTAGAATCGTAGAATTGCTTAAGCAGGGTATAAATATCAACAAGCAACTCCTTTAGAAAACCAACAAGCAATGAAAATAGCACACATTAACTATTGGGTGACAGGAAGGACACAATATATAAAATAAGTTTGTGAGTTACTCCCTCCGTTCCTAAAAAAAACCAATTTCTGGTTATGAATTTTGAACATAGCCAAGAAGGACACAATATATAAAATAAGTTTGTGAGTTACTCCCTTCGTCTAAAAAAATCAATTCCTAGCTACGAATCTGGATATAGACTATGTCCAGATTCATAGCCAGAAAATAATTTTTTTTTACAGAGGGAGTATATCAAGGGGCCCAGAAGCTCAGGGCAGAAATTATTTGTAGCATCCATTTCTCTTTCTGCCCAGGCAAAACATCAATCAATGGACACGTATAAAAAACAATAAACGATGTGTGCCAAAAATAACAAGATAGCCAGGAAGTCACACAAATTTTGCAGTCTTCTTAAATTACTAGTCAAGTGCCTATGCGCTGCAATAGAAATAAATATCGTAATATCGCAGCTAGCCTAAGCTTAAAATGTGTTTAATTTTGAGCAGCACAATATCGCAGCTAGCTTAAAAAGGAGATAGAAACCAATGACAATTATATAATTTGAAAATCTTGCCGGCCAAGCTATAACACTGCAAGCACAAGAACACCATCCTTCCAAGCCACATTCACCGTTGTAGTTGGTATTATCTAAAGCTAGTAAATAAACGGAACACTATTGGCCACGGTTGAAGAATAAGTTATTCCATAATTCAGTAGTCTAACTAATAAATGAAAAGCACTATTAAAAGGTCTTAAAACATGTAAAAGGTGCTATTCTAAATTTCTATTGATTTCGTCCTAGGTTCAGTGATATTGAAGTCATCACCCTACAGTAGCTAAAAACATGTAAAATAATTTTTGAAAACATAAATTGCAATCTCATGTGCAGTTGCCTTGCAGGACAATGTTGAATAGATCATTCTTTGGCCTATAAATTAAACATCAATTACTTTTGTCAAAAGAAAATATTGAGAACATACAAGAGATTAGTGATACAACAACTTACTGCATATCATCAAGAAAAAAATTCTTCCATAGCAAATAAAATACATATAAACATTTTTAGAACCTACAATAAAATGAAAAAACAAGAAGTACTGGTGATAAAGTCAAGTACATGAAATTTGCAATAAATATACACGAAACTGGTAATGTCCATGTAACGCTTCAAGTAACCATGTTTCGTACACCTGCTTAGGAAAAAGAAAAGTAGTAATTTGTACATAACAGTAAGCAATTGGAGTTAACAACACTGAAATGTTCATAGCAGAGCGGTAGAAGTTGTTAAATGCCATCAGTTGTTAAATGCTCAGGAAATGTTCATAACAACACTAAAATCATTTGCTAAATGTTGTGATAAAAGTTCAGACTCATTACTGAAATTTTGAATAGACAAAACCTATCCTGATTTACTACACCCAATATTACTTATGCTTGGGGATCCATTTGCTCACCATATGGAGCATCTGCAAGATGCCTCCACTATTGTGGCCCTCTCGCTCCTGGCCTCTTGCACACCAAAAGAAAAAGAAAATCAGAGAGATAAAGATGGGAGTCAAGAAAAAAAGTTCGGCAAGACCAAGAAGAGAGGCGTGGCCAAGAATTTTTGTTCTGCGCCAATGCTCAATGCCTACCTCTTTGTTCTTTCCCTTTCTATTTGTAACCACCTTCAGAAATCATAAATCACTAAAGAATCACTATGGTGACAAAAGTATTTATTTACTTAATCCACTCATCTTGGAAAGTGACCAAAGCATGTAAGCATATTATTGCGCATACTCAAAAATCTATGGCAGCACAATATTCAGCCTGAATGTAACACCCCTGCCCTGGCATCACCTACAGTTACACTAGTGAGGAAGCGCCGCAGGAGATTGGTGTGAACCAATTCCCACGGAACCACGATGCTGGTACCAATCCCAGGAAACCTTGCTGGTACCCGCGGTCAACCGAGATGTACCATAGCAACTAATTAAATAAATATATATATTATACCTTTATAAGTTGCGACTTCGGGCAAGCTCTGAGCAACAACCTGCAAAACAGAACAGCAGCGGTACGACAGCGTAGCGGGAACTCAATCCACAAGCATCGGCTTAGAATTAGAAAGGAAACCCTAATCTTCACTTCAACCTCACTCATCCTGAAGGAGGGAAAATAGAGATGGATTGAGTACATACGTACTCAGCAAGTCACGGAAAAAGTGAGTCATGTAGGCTACCAAAGGAAGGTTGGGGTTTATTTCGCAACCCTTTTTTGTTTGAAATCATTTTCAAAAACCCTAAGTGTGAGTTGTCTCATTGTGACTGGAAGGAGGCTCTCGCCTCGATCCTATCCGTGAATTATTTTCCAACAACTCAAGCGGACGAATCAGATTTTAATTGTTTAAAGTTTTTAGTCAAGTCTATCCCTATACCGCCTGTCGGATCATGACAGCGGTTCAGTGGGTCTGCCCTCAAGCAGCTTTCCACTGTATTTTCTTCTATTAGTTTATTTTCACTTTCATCCATTTCAGGACGTCATCTTATCTCATTTTTTCTCTATTATTTTTCTTTCACTTTCGTCCTATCCAGGACATCATCTCAACTCATATCCCATTTCAGTGGCTCCTCGAGCCATCCATGATCTCAACTCAAATCACACACTGCTTCCACTCAGGAAGCCCAATCTATGATGCCATTCGATATCCCGCGTCACACAGTCCCGTTTCAGACCACTCAGGTCATCCATCAGCCACTAAGGCCGATTTTGGTAACGACTCCCATACCATAATTCCACTTTCGCAAAGCACTGGCAAACAAATCTACGCTAGAGGAATCGCCTCACATTCGCTCGTGACCATGGGCACGGCTGTTCGAACAGTTTATAAACCTTTGCAAAGGGTGCACGCTTTACCCACATGACGCGGGCTTACTTCCCACACTAGTCAGTGGGGAAGGTTCACAACAAGGCCTTTCCAAAACCCACCTAAGATAGCATGTTGCCCTATAAATGGGTTCTCAAACCAAGTACCAGGAACTCATTTCCTGTGCTCATGGACGGGGGTATATCGCCCTCTTGGCACCTAGCCGATCCCACATTTATTAGCGACCGAACGATCCTAGGAACACTAGTTACTCGGCCAAGGGCGTCCCATTCTACCCGTGCGGTCGCACTGTGAGATGCTCGAATGAAATTCCCCAAGGAATCGGTGCTTATATGCGAATACGAAGTGCCACCACACAGGCGATCACTTTGCACCGTCGATTTTCGCAAACAATTTTGTTTCGCCATTCCGCCGACATCGCATGTCGGGTTTTTAAATCTTTCGAAACCCTATTTTCCCCAAATAGATGGACAATTGTGGTGGGGGTAATACCATCGGAATCCATACTCTGGGAGCACGGTCACCGAGGTACCACGAGGTGGGGCAACAAGGATCCGGATATCAATATCCTACGAGGTTTATGCAGCTACTGGGCAGGTCCATCGGTTCGTCACGTAAATCAAGGCCGATCAATTTATCATGCATACTAGCGATGCAATTTTGCAAACAAATCATTTTAAATTTAGGAGCAATATGGTCAAGGAGTGACTTGCCTCAGTCTTTGTCTTCAAACTTCGCGAAATTCGACGTTCGAGAGAATTTTCGAAGCGTCGTCTACGTTGTAACGAGAGAAAAACACACAAAACCTCAGAAATAAAATATTATTATTAATTACTAATAGTTCCATGAGGTAGATCTCATTTGTAGAAAAATTTAGAGACTTGTACGGGGTCAATCGGAGTTACGGATTAAAAGATATGGATTTTTGAATTTTTGAGGATTTTTCTATAAAAAGAAAAGGATTATTTGGATTTTTGGAAAAAGAATTATATTGAGAATTGTGGCTGACAAGGGGGCCCATTGTCAGTGTCTGGGAGAGAGAGACTGAGGGGATGGCCCACTTGTCAATGATAGAGAGAGGAAGAGGCAGGGCCCACATGTCATTGGGAAGAGAGAGAGGGGGTGGGGGCCACCTGTCATTGATGTAGAGAGAAGAGGCAGGGGTCCACATGTAAGTGGAGTATGGTAATGACAAAGCTGTCCCACATGTCAGTGGACTCGGGGAGAGAGCCTGACTAGGTGGTCCCACATGACAGTGAGAGTGTGAGAGGGAAAAGGGATTGGGGCCCACATGTAAGCCTCATATTATTTAAATTGATGATTAATTAAATTTGTTAATGAGGCTGGGCCCATTGGTTAGTGAAGGACTATTAGTTGAGATTAATGTGCACTAATGGGAAGGGGCCCACTTGTAAGTGGAACAAATTTTTAATTAGGGATCATTAATTTATTTTAATCAAGGCGGGCCCACTAGTCAGAGAGGAATGGAGAGGGATTGGGGGCGGCCGGACCCACCTGGCAGTGGCACCCATGAGGGGGGATTTAGGGCCACGGCGGCCAAACTGATCAAGGGCCGGCGGCGCTCGCTATCGACCCGGTGAATGGTGGCGGTAGGTAGAGGCGGAGTGCGGCGGTGGAGAGCGGAAGGGTTAGGGAAAATGGTAGACGGCTCGGATTTGGAGAAGAAAGGCACTACGGTGGCCGGCGGTGAAGAACAGAGAGCAGCGGCTATGGCGATGGCAGCGGGGAGGAAATTGGGTGTTGCGAGTTCCTGTAGGGTTCGGGTGGTGTTGGGGGCACGGACGGGCTTGCATGGCGGCGGTGAGCTCGGTGGTGGAAGCACTTTGGTTGATTGGGCTTGGGGCAGTGGATATGAAGCGAGACTGAGCGGCAACGGTGGCGGCGGAGAGGGAGGCTCGAGCTTGGCTTGGAGCAAGGGCATGTCGGGGCGGCAGATTTATAGGCGGGAGGAGGCGCGTCGTGACGAGAAAGAAGGTTAGTGCGGCAACAAGGCATGGTTATGGCAGAGAAGACGTGACGGAAGCTTGGGGCCATGGCGCGCACTGTGGCCGGCGTCATCACTGGTGCCGAGGGGAAAAAGGGGAAAACTGAGTGGGATGGGCGCGGCTAGGGTGATGGGACGGGACGGGGAAGGCGAGGTTCACTTCAGAGGCTCGGCGAGATATTTATTCGGGGCAGTCGATTTTTTTTCTCGGCTTGACATATCGTCGAGCACATGACTCACGTGGAGGAGGAGAGAGGCGGGGAAGACGGCTGTGAGGAGCGGCGCGCGCGGGCGTGCGCGGGATACTGCTGTGGCCGACAAGCGGGCCCATGGAGAGGAATCAAGCGGCGGGCTGCCGAGCAGGGTGCGGTGCCTGGGCCGTGCACGAGGTAGACCGAGAATGGGCTGAGCAGTTCTCTGGGCCGAGGAGAAGAGAAGAGAGAAAGACGAGTAGGCCGAGGGGAGAGAAAGGGATGGGTTGGCCCAAATAGCTCAGTAGGTTCTTATATTTTCTAGGGATTTGTTTTGGAGAGTTTTTTTTGGAGAATTTGAAAGGATATTTTAAATTTGGAATTTGATGCTTGGCTTTATAATATTCTCAGGACTTCAAACAAGGAGATTTTAATAGGGACTCTGATATACATATACATATACATATACATATACATATACATATATATATATGTATATATATTTGAGAAAGAGAGATTTAGGGAGGGTTTCCAAAAAGGCTTCGGGCTCGAATTTTAATTTAAATTTTGGGATTGTGACTCGGAAACTTTTGGGAAATTTTTGAGAGGTGTTTTCTGAGGTTTGGGTGTGAGCATATATGTGTATATATATATTTGAGAGATTTTGATTTTTGGATGATATTTGGGAAGGAAAGAAAAGGGAAAAGGAGATTCAAGGGGATTTAATTTAAATTTGTGGGGATCTGATCTGGATATTTTGTTCGAGAGATATTTGAGAAATTGGAAGGGTTTCGAATTGCAAAATTCGAACCCGAGTAGAGAATTTTTAGGAGATATTTCAATTTTGAATTTTCTGAGGAAATTTTGGAAGAGATAGTCAAATTACAAAATTCAAGTCTCGATAATCGGAGAGAATTTTGGATTTGATGTTTCAGGGTCTCAAGGAGGTTTTTATCTAAGATCTACGGCACTTAATCCTTAATCATACACAGAGCCAAAAATTTTAAAATTAGGGTTTTACTAAAATAGTTTTTAATGGCCCGGAATCCGGTGCGTTATACTGAACGTCCCAAAATTAAGTAAAAGCTACATAACTACCTTGCCCCAATGATCATTATGCTGATTGTTTTTTCCATTGAAGTATGGAGATGCTTTATCTCATCTCATTCTAAGTACAGAACCTGTTTAATTCCTTTATAAATTTGTAACATAATTGTAGCCTTTTGTCAACAATGTTGTTTTTTCCTAATTCTGATGGAATTCATTTTAGTGCTACCATGATACATCTGCAGTGACAGACGAGCTAGTTCAGTTTATTCTGCAGCCAGGGCTTGACCCTAGTGCTGTGGATGTGTTCCTTGAATTCATCTGTTACTCAGGAGGTCTTCTACCTGAAGAATTACTTCTCAGAGTGAAGGTTAGGTTACCTGTAGTTTTGTGAGTGATTATTCACTTTATTCTTTTTGAGAACTTATTTTCCAACTAAATTTGTTTTTGATTTTGCAGTGTCCGGTTTTGGTAGCTTAGGGTGAGAAGGACCCATGGGAGCCTCTGGAGCTTGGAAGAGCTTATGCATCTTTTGACACTGTTGAAGATTTTGTTGTCTTGCCAAATGTTGGACACTGCCCACAGGTCCTGTAACAGCTGAATTCAGTCGATTAATTCTTTTCTCGCGATCTGCATTACTTTTAGCTACATTCTATCTGACAAGTTGGCAGCTCAATCATTTGTTTATAATTTTCCTTGCAGGATGAAGCACTTGACCTTGTAAATCCACTTGTTCAATCATTTGTTACGCGCCATAGTTAGCATATGGCTGGGGCCACAGCCGCCACACATTGGGCCACCTCCAAGCGTTGCACTTCCCAAGCCACCGTAGCCTGGCCCTGCATGGACGCATCCTTGCAATTTAGATGTAATTTTTAGATAAATCATTTTTCAGACGCAATCTTCAGATAAAGCAATTGTTAGACACAATTTTTAGATTAAGTACTATATCGATACCGTGCAATTCAGACAGTGTTCTTGCGTATCAAGAGTTGACTATTCATTAGCAGCATGATTGTACTATATTCATGAGTGACCCTTGATGTGCCCTAATGGTTCACCTAAATGATTACCCCTTGCTAATTTCAAAAGGGCAAAGGGGCTTCTCGCTGAACCAAGAAGCCATGGAAAAATCTTTTTCATCCATACATGAATATACACTCATTATTGTTGTTGTGTACATATAGTTGACATTCCTGGAAATTCTTAAAGCTCTAGTGTTGACTTTCCCTCATGCATGTTTGTATAATTATTTGGCGACCAAATATATTTTCAAGAATGTTATGTTCCCAACGAAGTGTAAATCCATGGGTCTAAATCAAAGTATATTTTTTTATACTGAACTCAAGCCCTGAATAGCATACAGAAAATCTAATTGTTTTAGAGAATAGATTAGACCTACCTTTCAGTTGATTCTTCTTTCAGCAGGCTAGAAAGTTCCCTTCAGGCCTTCACTACTGCACTTTTGTACCCTGAAAAATCATCAGAAATTTCGAGTCAATTTCTGAACAATCATACCTAAACCTGAAAGTGCATGCTTTCAATGATACTGCTTGTGAATTTAGACACTAACATGGAACACAAAAAACTTAGAAATTGCAGAACTAGGTCGACCACCAGCCGGATCCAATGCACAGCGTCCAGCAGCTTGATCCCATCCTTTTTAGGAAGTACCCATCCTATGTAAGTCCAGTAAGATTGGCGTCGCAGCGCCCAAGCCAGCCTCTGTCCACACTGGCTGTGCCACTCCACCCACACCTCCGACTGCGCCTGTCTCGATGCCGTCAGCCCCAAGAAAATTTGCAACAGAAGCAATATCAACATCTTTGTTGCTCAAGGTGCTGCACAAACAATTATCTCAGCTTGAATTTTTTTTGGCAAACATTTCATTTATATCCTGCATAAATACTTTTTTGTATGTTGGGTTGCAGTTTTCAAAGTGCAAAGTACACACCATAACATATCGCAATTGATTTCGGTCGCTGGATTTTGATCCAATGGTGTATGTGCATTAGTAATACACGTGCTTTTCCATGATTAGGGAAAAACCTACCCGTCCACATGATTTGGATGGAATTTAGATATTTTTCACTAACTAAAGTTTCACAATTAGCACTGATTTATCATGCACACGTGTCAGCTGCTAGCTGTAAATTTTGGATTTGGAGAAGTGGTTAAGAATCAGCCTATTAAAAATGGTCGGGAGCTAATTTTTATTTACTAGTTACTCTAAACTTCGATGATTGATTGATTGCACTATTTGGACAGTACAAAGGCAGTTGAGGAAATAAATTTCAAATACAATATGTTTAGTCGTACATCAAATTTTCACCCGAGCTATATTGAATGCATCAAATACAAGAATATAGCAGCAAGGCATTGAAAGAAAATGTGCTCACCAACCAACATGAATCCACAAATTGACACACATCATGGAACCACGGTATTCGCATAGCATTCTCAAAACTTGACATATCACACTCAAGGAAAAGATGATAAAAAAGAGAAGAAATGGGTTTTACCTTCAATGCAGGTGAGTAGGAACCGAGGATGGGGACCAGATCTAGCAGGCTATGGGCAAAGGAGGTTGTTGCATCTGTTGTAGGAGCTACAGGATCAGCGTGGTCATACACGGAGGATCAGTAGTTAATGAGCCATATCAACCCCAGGCTACCGTTTCAACAACAAACTAATAGTAAATGCCTCAAGTTTAACTTCTAATGCTATTAAATAGTGTATTGGAAAAAAATTAGCCTTGCCAGAAAGAAAGGAAATTGCTAAAAAAAAAAACTATTATTCAATGTACAAATTTACTTAACTTTCTGGCAGACACATTTCAAGGTAGTGAGGCCGTTGGATGCTCATGTGTATTTTCTGGACTATAGTCAAATCACTGAATCGGAAATAGCATTACCCTGCAACGAGCAGATTGAGTTCAAAATGAAGATTGCCAAAGTCACTAAGCACCGACAATATAATATCGAACTATACAAAACATTGTCTCCGAATCGCCTATCTTGGGGTCGCCCTTCTTCTTAAGCAAGAGCTGCGCGAGCATCTCGGCGTACAGGCGACTCTGGAACAGCACGACGGCGTCTCTCGCAATAGCCGCCGTGACAGAGAGCATCCCTTCCTCCTCCATCGAGGACTGAGACTGGGGCGGCGGCGGGGGCGCCTCCTTGGGCACTGCGGGCTCCATTCTCAGCAATAAAATGAGCAGCCCAGAGAATTAAAAGCCATAATCAAAAACTCAACGTCTAATGATTCAGTCACACTTCATGCTACATGGATCGAACTCCGACAACCAAATCAGACTATCAGAATAATATTGAGTTCTAGCATCAACAATGGGACATGATCTTGCAACAGTTTGGTGATCTATTGTTCAAGAAAAACATCTGTAAAATGTAAGATTTGGTATACCTCAGGCAGAATTGCATCTACAAGCGGGCGCATCCCGTTCACGCCGATGTACCGTGGCGTCGAGGACGGTATAGGCCTGAAATGGCCACCAGCCTCGAGCTCACTGATCAAGCCTCTCCACTTATGGACCAAGCCCTTGTCAATCCACTCGTCGACGACCCTCTTGAACCTCTCGTCGCTTGTGGTGAAGAACTGCGCCGCGTGGTCGAACACCAGCTGCTGCCCCTGCCTGTCGCCGGCGGCGACCACTCTCGTTGCCATCCTCCCTCCTAGCCTGTGCATCTCCTGTAGTAGCAGCGGCGAGAAGATGAGTCCGGGCATGTGGCGAGGCAGTAAGTGAGTCAGCGAGGGGGCGAACCGTGTCGAAGACAACGGCGCGGACGCCGCGGCGACAAGGGCGGAGGCGCAGGCAAGGCTGGAGGCCCCCCACCGATGATGGCGACGGTGGGGTCAGGGGGGATGGGGGTGGAGAAGACCACCTGCTCCTGGTTGAAGATCTTCTTGATGGCCGACTGCCGCGAGAACTAGCGCTATAATTGGTTGATAGGATTGAGCGTGTCTGTTAGGGTAGGATTCACCGTCACCACTATATTTTTTTTAAGTAGTAAAGATATAAAAAAAACTCAGCCAACCTAGGAGAAATTAGGTGGCCTTTTTTAATTAAGAAATCGGCACCCAAATTCGCCTTGACAAGAACTTGAAATTAAGTGGTCTGGGCGTACATCCACGCCCTCGACCAACTGAGCTAGGCTCAGTTCCTTCAATTTTCTTAAATTAGAATGCAACATAGCTGCAAACAAAAATATCATTAAGATATTCAAATGGTCAACCACACAAGATGGTGGCTGACGCAGCACTCCCAATTCAATTGCACATACATTTTGAATTAACTGAGCCCCAAAAGAGGATTGCAATCCCTAACCTGACCTAAGTAACAGCAACCAACAACACAAGGTCTAAGTTACCATTTACTCCCTCAAAGCTAGATCATTAAATAGATATAAATGGATCAAGTTTACAGTTTGACTGACCCAACTGTTTTTACTAGCTAGATAGTACTGATAACCAGCTTATCAAATGGTGAGATTCTTAACTATATTATCTAGGATGGAAATTGCAAACTACATTCATGACATCCATAATTCAAGGAAATTTTGCAGAATATATGGACTCCAAATAAGAAGTTTAACTGGAAGCTAAAAGACAAGGATGACAACAGAGCAATAAGCACAGCAGAAGGGTATTCCAGATAGTGAAGTATATACTTGATGCAGAAAAACATAATCCATATAAACAAGAGCTAGAAATTACAGCTCCAAAACATTGTACAGGTCTATTAGAATACATCAGTTTGATCATAATATGGCATTACATATATAGGTAGAAATTATCATAGAGGATAAATATATATGTGGCGGAAGAGGACAAGGAGACGGTGGTGGTGGTGGTGAGGAGGAGGGCAAGAATGAAATTTCACGGTCACGAGGAGAAAGGATGAACAGTGAGCATCATATAAAAATAAGTTCTAGCTTGAGCTAAGGCGTCAAATAAAAAAAACCAGAGGGAGTAACTAACATGGAAATAAAGAAAAAAACCGTTTCAAAACAGAGAGGCGTAGCCACCGCGCGCCTGGATGTGTACGGGCTAATGGAACGGCAGCGCGGACCACTGGTCCGATCCGGCGCCAGCGCACGGCGTGGAAGCAAGGCAACAGAGGCCCTTCTCCACCCTTCTGACTTGAGTAGTAGGGTCAACAGGGGAGAAGGAATGAAGGGAAAAAGGGTAATTTCACCATTAATTTGAATGCAGTGGAGACGCTCCTCCACCTGCCTGACGCGTTTCAGAAAAGAGAATCGGCGATCCTTAATTTGATAGGGCAAAAACATCATTACCTCTATAGTCCTTATTTTACATCCTCGTATGAGTCTGGAAAAACCCAGCGGACTTTGGGCAACTCTGGCAAAACAATTTAATAGCACTGGGTTGGAGCAAGAAAACAAGTCACCCTCATAAAATAACAGCTCTAAAGAATTTCATACAAAAATAAATATGTTTAAGTTTGTCGGCGAGTTTCTCGGATACGAGTGCTCCAAAAGCAAAGTAATGCCGTGTCGACACAGAGTATATCTTTTGCCTTGCTTCTTCCTCACTAGAAAAAAGGATATAATTGATACACAGAAAAAGAAAGTTCTGAACAATGTACATAATGCCTAATACACTCTTCATTCAAGATAGCGAAAAAAACTAGCAGATATAAATGTATAAAGTTACATAGAAACGTTCGATGGTTAAACATAAACCAGAGAAAGAGTACAATAAAGGATTGCTGCCGGAATTAGTCACCACTACTATAACGTCCAGAAATTCACAACCAGAATTCTGAATATTTCTGTATATTAAATTCATATTCAAAAAGTCAGGGTATACAATACTAAGTTATCATACAGAGTATGTCTTACAAATAGAATAAAATTGTCTTACATAAATGCAACGAAAAACGATAAAGAAAGCTTATAAACAACTCGCCACGTGGAGACTTCCATTTTATAGGCAACTCGATAGCAAATCCAGCTTATTTCTCTTGACGATCCTCATCAGAAAGGTACTCCATCATTGGGAGAGGAAAAGGGAGTAAGACCGAGTACCACCCACAGTACTCAACAAGTCACACCCGCACTAATGCACAATGCATGGGAGACAAAGACAGGCTCAGCCTACACATATTTTAAGTCAATTTATTAAGGTGAAACTAATCACGGTGAGTCTTGACTAATCACTCATAACCGCGGGCACGGCTATTCGAATAGGTTTTAACTCTGGACAGAGGTCTACAACTGTACCCACAAGACACAGCCTCACACACGTTCCCATGTGCCGGCGTGTCACCACGACACACCCCGCAAGAGACTGTGACAGGACCGTTCACATAACTCCTCCTCATCCATCCACACCACGCTGAGGTTGCACCTGCCGATAGGGCACACCGTATCGGCTAGGCTACCCTCCTTGCGCCACAATAGATCCGAAGCCGATCAACTCGACTCCGAGCCGACCCAATACCATCATGTCCATTCTCACCAACAGTTCCTAGGAGAGGGAGAAGCTACGCTACAAGCCCAGCCGTTGCCCACGCTGGCTTGTGGTATGTATGAGTAACTGCTCAAGGAGTTCCCGCGAACCGGTCCTTAATTGCCATAGGTGCAACCAGTAAAACCATGCACCCACAGTCTATCATTAAGGTCATATTTTTTTTATGAGTAACCATGTCCAAAGTCCAATCCTTCGACATAAAGTCGGACAATAAATGTAATAATGAGTATTTATTCCTACGGTGAGCTAATTGATTCTAAGCATGGCTAGGCATCCTAGAAACATTTCCTAGTCATATTGTTACCTAAGTTACAAAGGAATGGGGTCATCAAATTAAGGAATTCATCTAAATACATATAGGTTGTATTCCCATGCCACATGAAATAATAAAAACATGCAAAGTTATTTAAATAAAACGAAGCATTTGGCATAAATTAGGTGCGAAATGATCAAGGACACGATGTAACTTGCCTTGCTCCGGCTCAACAAACTCTGCAACAACCTCGTAATACACAAGAGGATCGAAAAAGTCGGTTTCTATAGCAATCAAAGCACAAACAATTAAAAATAGTACATGTGAATACTAAAACATGAGCTAAAAGTATTTTTAATGAATTCTTGGTATTTTTCTGGATTTAATGAAAATTGAATAGAATTAATCGGAGCTCGTATGAATTAGTTATGAATTTTCAAAGTTCTCTGTGTTTTTACTATACAAAAATAAATCCTAAATGAATTATTGCACATTAATTAAGATTTATGGCGTCAGCAGATCCAAGAACTAGCGCTGATAGGCGGGGCTCATGGGTTAGCGACCCACGAGCTGGCGGCGCACAGTGGACATGGTCCACCATGGCCCAGCGTGACCATGCCGCGTGGCTGCCGACGCGGCGCCACCTCGGTGTAGCGTCGGCACTCGCCATGTGGCCGGCCCCGAT
The DNA here is from genome assembly GCA_003991445.1 of Oryza meyeriana var. granulata. Taxonomy (NCBI): domain Eukaryota; kingdom Viridiplantae; phylum Streptophyta; class Magnoliopsida; order Poales; family Poaceae; genus Oryza; species Oryza meyeriana. Next base: position 46,616 of record RYFJ01000118.1, on the reverse strand, counting down.
CTACCTCGGGTAGATCAGGCAGCCAGGAACAAAGGGGCCGACCCCCTCCGGCGCGGCCAAGCAGCGGCAAGGCGCATGGCCCGATGGTCGCCGCCGGTGACCATCCGACATGGCGGAGGGCAGCGGTGAGTGGCGGAGGAGATGGGGAACCCAACGGGGTGCTCACCGAGGGGCCACGACAACAGGATGCCGGTGAACGATGGTGAACCAAGGCGAGAGGCGGTGCAGTGGTTCGGAAAGATGACAGCGGGTGGGATCCGACAGCGACGGAGGTGTGGACGGGGACGGGGAGGCCTTGGTGACGGTGTAGAGCGAAAGGCGACCGCGACGGTGGCTACAACGGCGGCAATGGTCGGCTGGAGGCGGCGAAATGTGGCGGCGGCTCGGGATCTCGCTGTGCAAGGGATTGGAAGGCTCTATGGGCTTGGGAGGTTGAGGGAAAAGAAGCTGAGGGGCACGAGGGAGGCTTAAATAGGCACGGGGGCTCGAGATCGTGGCCAAGGCTTACGGATTTCATGACGAAGTGGGACGGCGGCGATGGTGGGGTTTGGCGAAATTCGTCCGCGGGCGTGCGCAAGAGAGGCGGAGACGTTGGGGAGTGGCGCGGGGACGCGGCCCACGCCATTTGAACCGAGGGCGGAGGCGGGATTAGGCGGCAACGGGCGGGAATTCGACGGCGAGGGAAAGCAATCCCCTCCGGCCGGAGGTTGAAGACGGGGCTGACATGTGGGGCCCCGGTCCCACATGTTAGCAAGAGGAAGAGAGGAGGCGACGCGCGGGCGTGCTGACGAGCGGGCCCCGGCGGTCAGCAAGAGATGAGAGGAGGCGCGCGCGGGGGTGCGTGGGCTAGGCTGCGCGACTGGAGAGAGAGAGAGGGCTAGCCCAGGAGAAAAAGAAAAGAGGAACAAAGGAAAAAGAAGAAAGGAAAAGGAAAAAGGGGATTTTCTAGAGGATTTTAATTCCAATAACATATTTTGATTTATTAAAAATAATTCCGGTGCATTAAAAATTCCAATAAAAATCCTATTAGTGTATTTTGGCAAGAGGAACACAAGAAAAATACTCCCAGCCATGATCGATTGATATTTTGTTTTTTCACCATTAATTAATTTTCTCTTGCTTTAATTAAATGATTTCTTTGGGTATTTTCTTGTGTATATTTTTTTGTGGCTTTATTAAGGGGAAAACTCAGGGTGTGACAACTACAAAGTTCAGGCTTCAAAATGTATAGCTTTGCATGATGTTTGAGTAAAGTCCCATCGAAAGAAGGGATAAAACACAATCAACATTCACATCGAGCATGCTTAAACAGGCTTTCCAGCGAAGCACAAAAGTGTTAAGTGTATAAAGGCCCATCTCATATAGGCCCATATAGCCCATGAGGTTCTCTATATATTGTTATCCCCACTAATGGAGATCTCATCTTCTCAAATCCCCAAGGTTAGTAACATGGTATCAGAGCATGGTTTAGGGTTAGGATTAGACTAATCTAATTCCTACCCAGATCCATTTTTTTTCGCCGCCGCTGTGGCTCATTGCGCCGCCTCCGCCCGTCGCGGACCTGTCGTCCATGTGCGCCCGTCGCGGACGTGTCCGGCGCTTGGATTTGCGCGGCCCGTCGCCGCCCATCCTTGTGCGGCTCGTCACCGCCTCCATGGCCACCCGTGGCGGCCTTATCTTCCACGGCCGCCGGTTGTGGCTCACAGCCGCCCGTTGCGGCTCGTCATCTCTAGGCCGCCCGCACATCGCGGGTCCTTTTCCCATCGCGGAGACCATCGCCAAGCCGTCCATCGCGGCCTCCTCCTCTCCACCCGCGCGGAAGACATTGCCAGGCCGTCTGTTGCGGCCCTCTCCTCGCTGCCCATTGTGGAGGTGACAGTCAGCGCTTCCTGTGACCATCCGCTCGTCTGCTTCCTGCTGTTGCATCATCTTGCGGCCATCCGCTCATCCGCAACCTGCTAATTGCTTCAGGATTGTTGCCCGGTGACTGGTTTTGGTAGCTTATATCCTCTGTTTCCGTTGCTATCTGGTCCTGCTACTGGTGGTAGTCCTTTTTCTACATTTCAGTCATGTCACAGATCAATGCTATTGTTGTCAGTATCACTCTTGGTGGTCAGAATTATCCTGAGTGGGCATTCTGTGTAGAGACTGCATTGAGGGGGGCTGGTTTGCTTTTTCACCTGACTGATGATGCACCTGCACTTAGGGCCGATGGTAGTAATGCTAAAGATGTCAGAGATTGGGACATTAGTGATGGGAAGTGATGGCTACCATGGTCAATAGTACTAAACAATCTATGATTATGAGTCTGTCCAAGTTTAAAACAGCCAAAGCCATTTGGTCTTCTCTGAAGGACCGCTTTGTTCAGGATAGTGGTGCTCTTTTACACACTCTCATGCAGCAGATTCAAGTAATCGAGCAGAATGATATGTCCATTGATGAGTACTACTCTGCTTTTGATCGTCTAATGGGTTCATTGACCTCCATGATAGGTGATTGTACAGCTGATAACTGTCCAGCACATAAGTTTGTTGACAAGTTCTTTATATATCGTTTTGTCATGGGAGTAAGGGAAGAGTTTGATTCCATTCGTAAAAGGCTTCTTCATGATTCTCCTAATTTAACCATGGCACGTGCTTTGTCTGAATTACTTGCTGAAGAGACTCGCCTTCGATCTATGTCTGTTCCTTCCATGCCTATGTCTCATAGTGTGTTGGCCGCCTCTCACAGGACTAGTGCATCCAAAGATACCTCTTTAGTACCATGTAAGCATTGTGACAAGACTACTCATATTCCCGAGAACTGTTTTACTCACCATCCGGAGAAGTTGGCTGAGTATTGTACACGTCGTACTGCATGTGCTGGTCGTGGTCGTGGTACAGCTCCTCCTCCTCCTAGAGGTTCAGTGTCAGTTGCTGCTGCTTCATCTGTTAGTGCTCCTTCATCATCTTGGATGCTTGATTCAGGGGCCTCTTTTCATGTGACATCTAACCGGTCCTAGCTCACTACTTGCAAGCCAGTTGGTGATGGTGCTTCTATTCATACAGCAGATGGTACATCTTGCTATATCACTCATGAGGGTTCTCTTTGCACTTCTCATTTTGCTGTGCCTGGTGTCTCTTTTGTACCTCAGTTATCTATGAACCTTCTTTCAGTTGGTCAAGTAACCGACCATAATTGTTTTGTTGGATTTGATGACTCATCTTGTTTTATTCAGGATCGTCGAACTGGGACTGTGATTGGGACTGGCCATTGCCGTAGAGGTTCCCCTAGCCTCTATGTTCTCGACACCTTGCGTCTTCCTCAGTATTCCGCCTGTGTGTCATCCGCTGCATCGTACTCCACCTCGTCCTTCGTTGCATCATCCTCCACCTCGTCTTTTGCGAAGTGGCATCATCGTCTTGGTCATCTTTATGGATCTCGCTTATCTACATTAATAAATAAAGGTTGTTTAGGTCATACATCTATCGAGTCTAGCTTTCATTGTAAGGGTTGCAAGCTTGGAAAACAAATACAGCTTCCCTATTCCTCTAGTGTTTCTCATTCTGCTAGACCATTTGATCTTATTCATTCAGATGTATGGGGTCCTGCTCCTCTTACTATAAAGGGTGATCATAAATATTATGTCATTTTTATTGATGATCATTCTCGATACACATGGATTTATTTTATGAAACACCGTTCCCAGTTGTGCTCCATATACCAGTCTTTCGCTCGTATGGTTCATACTCAGTTTTCTACTCCTATTAGAGTTTTTCATTCTGACTCTGGTGGTGAGTATTTATCTGATCTTTTTCGCTAGTTTTTGACTTCTGAGGGCACACTTGCTCAACTCTCCTGTCCTGGCGCTCATGCTCAGAATGGTGTTGCAGAACGCAAACATCATCATCTCATAGAAACTGCTCGAACACTTCTAATTTCCTCTTTTGTCCCCTCTCATTTTTGGGGCGAAGCTGTTTCTACTGCTGTCTATCTAATCAATAGACAACCATCATCCAAACTGTCCGGCTTATGTCCAGGTGAAGTACTATTTGGTACTCCTAGTTATGATCATCTTCGGGTTTTTGGATGTACATGCTATGTTCTGCTTGCATCCCGTGAGCGAACTAAGTTGACTGCCTAGTCGGTTGAGTGTGTTTTTCTGGGTTATAGTCCTGAGCATAAAGGCTATCGGTGTTATGATCCTTCCTCTCATCGCATACGTATCTCTCGTGATGTCACCTTTGTTGAGGATCGTCCTTTCTTTTATGATTCTTCTACTCAGCCCTCATATTTTCCCATAGAGTCCACGTCCTTTCTTCATTTTTCTTCTATTTTATCACTAGATTCATCAACGGATGCTGTCACTCCACCACCACCACCCATTACCATTATTTCTAATTTCACTCCTTCACCTCCACCCACTCCAGTTGAGTCTCTAGTTTCACCTCCCCCTTCACCTCCACCTCCTAATCCACCTGTCACACATGTCTACCCTCGTCGTCCCATAGAGCTTCCACATAATCCGTCCTCCTCGGCCAGTCCCGATGCTCCTGTTTTTGATGAATCTAACAATACTGATGAGTCACAGGTTGGTTCGAGATATAATCTATGGGATCGTACCACTATTGGGCTAGCTGAAAAGTATGGTTTTCCGCGTGTGAATGCTGTTGTTCATGAACCATCCACTTATCAGGAAGCTTCTAATCTTCCGGAATGGCGGCTTGCTATGTCTAAGGAACTTGCTACTCTTGATCGTACAGACATTTGGGATGTTGTTCCACTACCACCACATGCAGTCCCTATTACATGCAAGTGGGTATTCAAAATTAAGACTAAGTCAGATGGATCCATTGAGAGATATAAAGCTCATCTTGTGGCTAGAGGTTTTCAGCAAACTCAAGGTCGCGATTATGATGAAACTTTTGCTCCGGTTGCTCATATGACTACTGTTCGAACTTTGATTGCAGTGGCTGCCGCATCTTCTTGAACTATCTCTCAGATGGATGTTAAAAATGCTTTCCTTCATGGTGATTTGCATGAGGAAGTTTATATGCAGCCACCTCCAGGCGTTGATGCTCCTTCAGGACATGTTTGCCGTCTTTGTCGTGCTTTATATGGTCTTAAGCAAGCTCCTCGTGCCTGGTTTGAGCGCTTTGTCAGTGTCATACGGGTTGCTGGTTTCAAACCTCGTGATCGTGATCCTGCCTTATTTATTCATCTCTTTCCACGTGGATGTACTTTGCTCCTTTTATATGTTGATGATATGTTGATTACAGGAGATGGTGCAGACCACATTTCCCATGTGAAAAAGCAACTTGGTGAGCAATTTCAGATGTCTGATCTGGGTCCTCTCAGTTATTTCTTAGGCATTGAGGTCTTGTACTCTGCAAAGGGATATTATACTTCTCAGTCCAAATACATACAAGATCTTATTGCTCGTTCTGGAATCACTGACAATAGGACGGCTGCAACACCTATGGATCTTCACTTGCAGCTTCGTCCTACTGATGGTGTACTCCTTGAAGATCCCTCTCGATATCAGCATATTGTGGGCAGCCTTGTTTATCTCACTGTTACAAGACCTGATATAGCTCATGCAGTTCATATTCTGAGTCAGTTTGTGAGTGCTCCTACTTCTGTTCATTTTGGACACTTACTTCGTATGCTGAGATACTTGAGGGGGACATCATCTCAGTGTTTATTCTATGCTAGTGACAGTTCGCTTCAGCTTCATGCTTACTCGGACTCCACTTGGGCGAGTGATCCAACGGACCATCGTTCTGTCACAGGTTATTGTATCCTTCTTGGCTCTTCTCCTCTTGTGTGGAAGTCCAAGAACCAGGCAGCTGTATCTCGGTCTAGTACAAAGGCAGAACTTCGAGCACTTGCCACTACCACTTTAGAGATTGTATGGCTTCGATGGTTGCTAGCTGATTTTGGTATTTCCTGTGATGCCCCCACACCTCTTCTATGTGACAACACTGGAGCCATACAGATTGCTAATGATCCTGTGAAGCATGAGCTTACAAAACACATTGGTGTTGATGCATCCTTTACTAGGTCCCATTGTCATTAGAAAACTATTGCTCTTCAGTATGTGACCTCAGAGCTGCAGTTGGCAGACTTTTTCACTAAAGCACAAACTCGAGAGCAGCATCGGCTTCACTTGCTCAAACTCAATGTTTCAGATCCTCCACTTCCACCTTGAGTTTGAAGGGGGGTGCTAAGTGTATAAAGGCCCATCTCATATAGGCCCATATAGCCCATGAGGCTCTCTATATATTGTTATCCCCACTAATGGAGATCTAATCTTCTCAAATCCCCAAGGTTAGTAACAAAAAGCACTACGCAAATGTTAATAAACTTATAAATAACCAGGAGGGTATTGAAATTAGCTAATAACCCACTGATTTTCCAGACACCTACTCAAATGTACAATTAGAATGAGTTCTCACAAGCATACACAGTCTAATTATTTTCATCAATAAATGGCACTGCGACATGGCTAGAAGACTCACCGAATCAATGGCATACACAAGAAAGCAAAAAAGTATGCAGGATCTCCAAATAAACTCCTGTACAAACATCGTCATCTCATTGTGGTGGTTACTAGACTAGAGAGTCTAATCATCAATAATACAGAAATCCGAAGCATTAATATGTGTATATTTGTCAGCCAGTCCACCACAAATGAACGCGATAAGTCGATCTACGGAAAAAAAAAATCCCCACTTTCTCCATCAGTCCATCCCCAGTCCCCCTCCTCAATCAATTAAGCAGAGAGCTCCACAAAAACATGCAGATGTGAGTGAGATGTGCGGGAGAAAGAGGGGAAATGCTATACCTTCCAACCACCTGAGCTAGGGTTTTGATGTAGCCGTCGATGATCTCGTCGCGGGGGACGTTAGGGTTGGCTGGATCGCTGGGAGGCAGCGCCATGATGACTAGCCAGTGCTCGAAGTCGCACCCTTCTGGCTTCTCGTCGTCGTCGTCATCGAAGTCGGACCATTCGCAGACGATTCGCTCGTAGCCTTTCCGCGACGAGGTCTCTGGATGGGACGTGAAGCACCTGGCCACCGGCGCGCGATGGTCGGCGTCCAGACTTGTCGGGAGCAGATCCCCACGGTGGCGGCGAGCGGGCGGAGTAGGCGGCGCGATGGGGCCGCGGCGGGGTGTCGCGAGAGCCTGGAGAGGAGGAACAAGCGCGATGCAGCCGCCATTGGGCAAATGATGGAATAGGGGGGAGGCGAGGGTTTAAGCAGGTTTACCTTTTTGACCGAGTGCTGAATTGTGATATGATATTTTTTAAAAAAAATTTAATAAATTTTAATGATTAAATTTTACTGTTTTAAATTTAAATTCTTGAAAATTATTTAAAATTTTATTCAAAATCTACTTTCATCCCACATCGAAACCTCAAAATTTTATGGTTTTCCACTGATTTTTTAAAATACGTAAACCCTGGATTCAAGGGTATTCACAGTGCATCGGTGACAACCTGTGGTTCCAATCGTCTGTGGTGAAAAGCGAACAGGCCACCCATCGAAGCTACTCTAGTCCCAGCACACCATGGCTTCAAGAGGCCCAGTTATAGCTGTTCAAATGGGCTGTGCCCTATTGGGCCGGCTTGGCCATGGTGCTACAGTAACCATGTCCGAGCCGGCTCGGCACAGATGGCCATGGGCCGTGCCGGCACAGTCCGAGTAGCCATGCCGTGCCTGGGCCGGCGATGCGGCATGGCCCGTGGACTGTAGCGGGCCGGCACGAGCACGGCCCAGCATGGCCGGCCCGCCACTGTGCCATGCCAATCTCAAGCAATCTCAGCCGCATTCGCCATCCCACTCCAACACCTCACTCCCCTTCTGCCGCCACCGCCGTCGGCGGTGCACCGCGGCATGGCGCGGTGGTCCTCCCCAAAGGACCCGGCACTAGAGGCCGTGCTCCGGCGCAACCGCCGCTGGATCGTGAACAACCAGATCAAGCGCCTCTTGCTCCGCTTCCCTTCCCGCACCACGCCCGTCCGCCTCCTCCAGTCCCGCTTCAAGACGCTCGACCTCCTCGGCCGCGCCGCCAACTGGCTCTGCAAGTACCCCTCCTGCTACGACCTCTTCAACGACGGCGGTGGGGAGGAGCCCTGCTTCGGGTTCACCAAGCGGATGGCCGTGCTCGGCGACGCCGAGGAGGCCACAGTCATGGCCTCCAAGCCGGCGATGGCCGACCGCCTCGCGCGCGTGCTCATGCTCGCACACGGGTGCCGCCTACAGGTGTCCAAGCTCGCCGCGCTGTGGGGCCCGCTCGGCCTGCCCGACGACTACCTCCTCTGCCTCCTCCCCGGCTGCACCGACCTCTTCTGCCTCGCCAACCCCTACCTGCTACAGTACTTGCTACAGTGTCACTGCAGTGACTGGGGCAAGCCGGAGCGGACCAGGCCGGCCTGGACACGGTGGGCCGCCTCAGCGTGTCGTGCCTAGGCCGGGGGAGAGGCACGCGGGCCGGCACAGCACGGCCCGCTATAGGGACCGTGCCCAAATGGGCCATGCCGTAGCGGCCCATGCCGGACCGTGCCTCGGGCCGTGCCGGCCCGGTCCGCCCGTTTGGATATATATAGGCCTAGTAAATTTTGCAGGTTAGTGCTTGGTTATTTCCCTTTCAACCCATGGAGTATTCTAATATTACAAAGTTCACAATTACACACTTATGAATAGAAAATAACTTACAAACTAATCCCTGCCCTACCTGTCAGACTCACCTAAATCTATTAAGAAGTACGGAGTTATTTCCCAACTCCTCCTATTCAGCCCACAACGCCCTCCTCTTTCTCTTCTCGGATCACTTCGACCACACCTTTTTTTTTCTCCCTTTGTTTTCCCCAAGCCACCGTGCCTTCTGCAAGACATGCTACACCCTACAAGGCCACTCTTTCTCTCCACTGTGGCATCCGAACCTAGCTGGCGGCTGAGGGCACGACGTTGGGGACACACATTGTAAACGCCCTAAATATGAGATTCTCGTTTTGCAGATATCACCTAAAAAGTTATCAAAAAATTTGACAAGATAGATCGGTATGTGATATATCACTTTACAAACATGCAAGTTTAAATTCGACTTGTATAAATAGAAACAAAAATAACAAATTTATATGTGAATAGTGCGCAGTATTTGCAGTCAAATTTGTTATTTTAGTTTCTATTTGTACAGGTCGAATTTAATCTTGTATGTTTGTGGAGTAATATATCACATATTGATATATCTTATTATATTTTTGAATGACTTTTCAGATGACATACAAAAACAAGGGATATCCTCTCGAGGGAAAAAAAAAGACTTTCCCATTTAAGTGGAGTTAACGGCTCCACGTTGGAGCCGAGCTGACAGGTCAGCTCAACTGGTGCAGTGGAAGGCGCATGGGCTTCTCGGCTGAAAATGCGAGCCGAGCTGCATATCCTGTACCGCCCCCGCCTTGGTACCACCTACAGTGCCACCAGAGAGGAGGCGCCACAGGAGATTGGCGTGAACCAACTCCCACGTAACCGCGTTACCGGTACCAGTCCCAAGAAACCTTGATGGTACCCACGGTCAATGGAGATGTACCACAGCAACTAACTAAATAAATATGTATTATACCTTTATAAGTTGCAACTTCGGGCAAGCCTTGAGCAGCAACCCTTCAAATAGAACAGTAGCAGCGGAACGATAGTGCAGCGAGAACCCAATCCACAAGCAGCTGTTTGGGATTAGGAAAGAAACCCTAATCTTCACTTCGACTCCACTCTTCCTGAAGGAGGGAGAAGATATGGACTGAGTACATACGTACTCAACAAGTCACAGGAAAAGTGAGTTATGCAGGCCACCAAGAAATGTTTGGGGTTTATTTCACAAACTTTTTATTTTGGAAACATTTTCAAAACTCTAAGTGTGGGTTGTCTTAGGTGTAACTGGAAAGAGGCTCTCGCCTCAATCCTGTCCGTGAATTGCTTTGCAAAAACTAAAGCGGGCGAAACCAATTTTAATTGATTAAGGTTTTCTAGTTAAATCTGTTTTTATGCCGCCTATCGGATCGTGACAGCTGTTCAGTGGGTCTGCCTTCAGGCAGCTTTCCACACCTTTCTCATCTATTAGTTTATTTTCACTTTTGTCCTCAAAACTTTATCTTATTTTTTCTCTATTATTTTTCTTTCACTTTCATCCTTTTTAGGACATCATCCATCTCATCATCTCAACTCTTTGGCTCCTCGAGCCGTCTATTACCTCAATCCTCAAGCACACACTGCTTCCACTCGGGAAGCCTAATCTATGATGCCATTTGACATATCGGTCCACATAGGTCCGTTTCAGACCACGTAATGTGTTAGAAACCGGCACGATAGACCATTTACAACCGAACACGGAAGAAACACCATAGGAGACCCAAAACTAATGAGGATACTGAGACACGATATTTGTTAACGAGGTTTAGCCGAAGCCTACATCCCCGGGGCACTGATTACAGATGCTTCTCCCCGATCCAACATAATTACAGCGTTTCAGAGTTACAATGACCCTCGACTGGACGCCGTCGGTGGTTGTTCCCTCTCACCTATGCTAAGTCGCCATGCAGTTACAACAGGTCTGCCTCTCTATTTAAGATAAAACCTATGACAGAGTTCGACTCTAACTCTACCCTAATACCTACTACAACTCTAAGTCCTAAACTGTAATGGACTACGTACACATATTCGACATAAACTCTAACATAGTGGTCATCCATTAGCCATCCTAATGGATTCTGGTAACGGTTCCCAATTCCCACAAACCACTTTCTCAAACATTTGCAAACAAATCTACACTAGAGGAATCACTTCACATCGCCCATAACCGTGGGCACGGCTGTTCGAATAGTTCAAGACTCTGCAAAGATGTACGCTTTACCCACACGATGCGAGCTTACTCCCTCACTAGCCAAGTGGGGAAGGTTCGCGACAAGGTATTTCAGGAGCCATCCCATGATACCTCATGCCCGATAGACGGGTCAAACCAAATCTCAATTAAGCATCTTGCTTTAATCAAATACCCCAAACACCTTGACCGAGTACTTGGCAAGTTTCCCTTCCTTACTCTACTCAGGAACCCGAGATATCTGTAAACACCTTATCTTGGCGTTCCACATCTAATAGCATGCGAGGTAACTCTGTTTTGGCTAAATACTGAGCTAGGGGCATTTCATACCACCCGTGTGGTCTCACTGTACTATGATCAGTACAATTCCCCAAGGAATCGGTTCTTGAATTCAAAGCATCCCCACCAAGGTGATCGCTTTGTATCACGGGTTTTCGCACATCACTTTTATTTCGCAAAACCTGTCGACACCACGTGTCGAGTTTTTGAAAGTTTGGAAACCCGTTTTCCCAATTCGACAAGCAAGTGGTGGGGGTGGAACCATCAGAATCCATGCCCAGGAGGCACGATTACCAAGGTACCACGAAGGTGGAGCGACAAGGTATAAGGGTTGTCAATATCCTACAGGAATAATGTAATTACCAGGTAGGTCCGTCGGTTCGTCACGCAACCCGAGGCCAGTCAAATTAACGTGCACACACTAAGATGCAATTTTGCAAAAAAAAACATTTTCCAATTTAGGGGCAATATGGTCAAGGAGTGACTTGCCTATGACTTTGCCTTCAAATCTTCGCGAAAATCCGACGTCCGATGACTTCCGAAACATTGATTATGCGTAAAACAAGAGAAAACACACAAAACCCTAAAAATAAAATACTATTATTAATAACTAATAGTGCCATTAGGTAGATCTCAATTTTAAAATAATTTGGAGGCTTGAACAGTTGGAGTTACGGATAAAAAGATATGTATTTTTGAAGTTTATAGGATTTTTCTGAAATATAGGAAAGGATTTATTGAATTTTGGAAAAAGAATATGCCAAGGAATATTCCCTACTGACAGGTGGGGCCCTATGTTAGTGGGGAGAGAGAGAGGCTAAAGGCTGGTACAGAGAGAGAAAGTGGGGGCCACATGTCTGTGGGGCTTGGTGGATGACAAATTGGGCCCACATGTCATCCCTACAGGAGAGTAAAAGGAGGGGACCCACATGTAAGTCATACCTTATTTGAAATGAGGAAATTAGTTTTAATTTGTGTCGGGCCTACGAGTCAGTGAGGGATGAGAGATCAATAGGGTGGGGCCCATGTGTCAGTGAAAGTGAGAGGAAAAAGGAGACCAGGCCCTCATGTCACTGAAATAAGGAGGGTATTAAAGTAAGATTACTATGCGCTAATTGGGTGGGGTCCACCTGTAAGTGAGGGAGGACGAGAGGGTTAACCATCGGGCCCACTTGTCAGTGGCCCAAGGTGATTAGGGGATTAATCATGCGGGCACACCGGTCAGTGACCGGCTTGGAAGGGGAACAGGGTATGGCAATCCGGCGGCAGGAATCGACGGGCAGCGGCGGCCGGAGGGATACAACAGTTGATGGCTCGCCAGAGGAGGGAGAGTAGGGCGGCGGGGAGCGAAGGAGTTTAAGGAAGTGCTGGTCAGTTTGGATTGTGGGGGAGGCGCGAGGGCAGCCGACGCGTGGACCAGGGGCGGCGGCAAGATTGGGGGGGGGGGGGCAACGGTGCCCTTCTGGCAGAACATGCAAGAGGAAGGGAGAGGCTTCTTGGGCGCTCGGGCTAGAGGAGGAAGAGGATGGGGGAGAGCCTCACCGAAAAGAAGTCAAATGGCGGTGGCGTCCTACGAGCTTAAGCTCGGTCCAGCGAGCTCCAGTGAGGCAGCACGGCCACGGCGAGGGGCAAAAATACGGAGGGAAGGCTAAGCTTTATAGGTGCGGGCAGTCGCTAGAGGACAATGGAGAATGGTGGTGACTCGGCGCATGGCGAGTGTGCTCTGATGGGACGGGATGGCGGGGGCATGGCGATCATGTTGCCTGGAGGGGAGGAAGGGCAAAATGGGCGCGACAGTAGGATGGGACCGGTGGTTGACCTCAATGGCATGGGGGTGGGGAGATATTTTGGGGTGGCCGATATTTTTTTTGGGTGTGGCGTTTCGTCGAGCACGTGGGGCGCGTGGGAGAGAAGAGAGGAGCAGCTCGAGAAAGAAGATGGCCCGATAGTTGGGGCCCACAGGTCGGTGAAACGACATCCGTGTGTAGAGGCTGATGGGTGGGTTTGGGTGAGCGGTGGGCTCGTGCGCAAGATGGGCCGCATGTAGGCTGGCGCGGGATTTTAGGGTCCAAAGGAGGGTTTAATCGAGATCATTGGCACTTAGGTCCTTAATTATTCACGCAAAGATCCAAAATTTTTGAAAGTAGGGATTTTATTAAAATATTTTTGATGGCCCGGAAACCGAAGCTTTACATATCCACGACTGGAAGGTAGGGGTGGATTAACGAGCTAGCCGGCTAGGCTCGTTTGAGCTTGTTATCTTAACAAGCCAACTTGGCTTGGCTCATTCACCTTAACAAGCTGAAAGGCTAGATCGGCTCGCGAGCTATTTTGTTAAACTTGTTAGGCTCATTAACAAGCTCTATCTCATTTGTATAACCTTTATAATTTTAAATTTATCATTTTATCATATATTAACATAACAAATTGAATTAAGTTTATATAAATATGATGTTTTTAGCAAAAAAAAAATAATTGCAGGGCTATGTTCTTCTACATCATATTTACATTTATCGTCATGCAACTTAATTCATAACACGTTTATGTTTATTCTTCTCATCGTTTTATATAAACTAGCAAAGTGCCCGTATGTTGTGACGGGAAAACAAAGTTACGATAAACATTAGATACGTCCTTTGAACTTTTCAAAAACTTCCCAAAACTCAATTTGGAAATTTGAAAGCGAATTAAATTTCCCCCCTTTGAATTACTTTCTTTTCGGATCAGTTTTCCCTTTTCCAAAACTTGTTCAAATTGTTTATATATCAAAATCCACCCAAAGAGTCAAAAGTTCATTTGTCCGCGTGTTGCGACTGCATATAGATACCTAGTAAAATATGAAATATTTTTAGGGCCCTATTTTAATACAAAATTAAAAAGCGGGTACACCCCTTTTTTGCCGATTCGCTGTAAAACCAGCACATATATACCCCTTCTATGTCGGTTCTAAAACATGCCAGTTATGACTCGGAATTAATGAGGGTTTTTGTAGTAGAGTTTGTTGCTTTTAGTTTCTGTTGGAGATAGGCCGCAACCCGTTTGGACCGTCCTCCTTCAGAAAGCTCAAGTCCGAAGATACCTAACGGAGCCCCTTCGGTGGCCCAAGACCGAAGACATGATGGCGAAGGGCCCAGCTCGAAGGGGAAAGGTGCAGTGCACTTAGGCAGGATGAAGGGCTCCGGGGCGGGGCGCTGGGACCGCTGGCGAAGGACCCAGAAGGGCCGAAGAGACAGCCCGGTGGGCAAAACCCCGTGGTGCCCGTCTCGGCTAAGGAGTAAGATGGCCAAAGAGGCCGAAAGGCCCATCAGGGGCGAGCCCACGTAGCTGCCCCGTGGCCCATGTGATGGCCCAACAGCCCGTCACGAACCTGCAAGACAAGGAAAGACGGGAATACCCCTGTAACTGTCTCTATCAAGGGGTTATGATGTAATATCACCTATAAATGAAACCCCAGAGCCTGTAATTGTACCCCTGGGCCTATAAATAGGCACCCAAGACGCTGTAATGGCAAGGTTTTTAAGATTAATACAAAAGATTTACTACTACAATCCACTCTCATTTTCCACTATTGTTATTCGACAACAATTGGCGCCTTCTGTGGGGATCCACCCCAGGTGGGAAGCCGAAGACAAGATGCCTCCGAAAAGGAAGTTGGCCAAGAGACGAATAGCCCCACACCGCTACGGAGAGATCAATCAACCTGAAGACCCTCAGGTCGAAGCGCAGGAGGAGCAAGCCGAAGAGGGAGCGCCTTCGGTTCAGGCGACTACGCTAGGTGGGAGCGAGGACGCTATGGCGGTGCCGAGGGTGGAGTACGAGGTCATGAAGGAAAGTGTCCAAAGGCTACAAGACATGCTTCGCCAGATGCAGAAACAGCAATAGCAACTGCAGGCGCAATCCCAAGCCTTCGGACCCCACCAAGTTTCTGCCCCGTCTTCTTAGGTGTTTGGACTCCACCAAGCGCCACCTCCACCTGTTTCGGCCCCTCAAGCCTTCGTTCTCCCTCCACCGTCGTCGGTTGCGTCCGGCTTCGTCCGACCTCAAGCGCCCCTCTTGATGGCACCGCGGCCAACGGCTCCAGTAGCAGCCCCTTCGCCAGCTCCAAGTTTGGTGCCACCTCCATTAGCGCAGCAGCCTCCCCAACCTCCTTCAGCAGCTGGGTTGACGCCGTCCCTCTAGGCACAACTGCAAGCTCTCCTTCAACAGCTAGGCACCGGGGTGCAAGGCGTTCTTTCTCTACCACCGCCAGTTGAAGTCACCCTTGCTCCAGGGGGATGGGAGGCCCCCGCCGTCAAGCATCATCACCCGGCCCAGCCAACGCAAGCTACGCCTATTTTCGGGGTCCCTTACCCCTATGTTGATCCTTCGCCAGCACCTTTGCTACATGCCGCGTCGGTGAACGACAAGAAGTCACCGCTGAGCTGGGGGCTTCAAAGCCACCTGATCCTGCCTCAATTCAAAAACCCTTCGATCGTCAAGTACGCAGGTGACTCTGACCCTAACAAATTCCTCTTCGTTTACGAGCCCGCGATTGAAGTGTCCCACAGTGACGAAAACACCAAGACGAAGGTCATACACCTCGCGTTGGATGGCTTCGCGCGTTCATGGTACTTTAACCTGCCTCCAAGTAGCATATACTCTTGGAAGTAGCTGCGCGACGTCTTCGTCACCAACTTCCGAGGTACTTAACAGGAACCGAAAACCCAGCAAGAGCTCTTCGGTATCAGGCAGAAATCAGGGGAATCCATCCACGAGTACAACCGAAGATTTTCCCAAGCGAGATGCCAAGTGCAAGATATCACCGAAACATCAGTCATCAATGCTGCCTCTATCGGTCTCCTTACAGGCCCCCTCACTGAGAAGATAACTAGAAAGCAGTTGAAAACGGTGGATGAGTTGTTTTGCATCATCGATGGCTACGCAAGGGGCGAAGAGGACATCAAAAGGAGGAATGAGATCTAAGCCAAACTCAACCAGGAAGGTGTACAAGGCTCGGCGAGCGCAGCACAGGCTAGAACGACGTCTTCGCAACGCCCGCAGTCGGCCTAGAAGAGCTTCCGGGACAAAAAGGGAAAGCAAATGATGACTGTCGAAGAGTTGAATACCCTTCGGCAAAACTTTAAAAACTCGCAAGGTGGATCAATGAAAAACAAGCCGAAGAGTGAGAAGGACAAATTATGTGCCTTCCACGGCAAAGCTTCGCATACCACCGAGCAGTGTAGAAACATCTAGCGTTCGAGGAGCGCTAGTCGAGGGGACCAGGGCCCTCCACGACAAGAGATTGCCCTAGGGGAAGCTGCAGACCAGTTTGAAGAGAACAGGCCGCTTCAAATAGAAGCATCTCAGGACGGGCAGCGGAGGGTGATTGCCGCAATCACCGGGGCCTCCTCGCAAGGCTTTGAGTCGAAAAGACAGAAGAAGGAGATTAACCACATCGCCACAACGCCCCATACCAAGCCGCCCCCTTTTGCCTCAACATCAATCACCTTCGGCCCGGAGGATGCTAAAGGCGTTTTCTTTCCACATCAAAACCCCATTGTCATCTCCGCCGACATCGCCGGGTGCGAAGTGCGTTGTATCCTAGTCAACGGAGGGAGCTCGGCAGACATCATCTTCACCGACACTTTTCGACAAATGGGAATTCCAGAAGCCGCACTCGCCCCGGCCACAATCCCGCTGCAAGGCTTTGGTGGAAGTTCAGTCCGTGCGTTGGGACAAGTGCAACTCCAAGTATCGTTCGGCGAAGGCAGTAACTCCCGGACCGAATAGATAATCTTTGACATCGTGGACATCCCATACCAGTACAACGCCATCCTTGGCCGCTCCATGCTCAACAAGTTCAAAGTCGTGGCGCATCACAACTACCTACGGCTAAAGATGCTAGGGCCGAATGGTGTGATCACAGTTCGTGGTAACCAGCCATCGGCAAGGGCCGTCAAACAAGCAGCAAAGAATGTGCGCGAGATACACAATGTCCAGGACGATCAGCAAGGAACGGCGAGGGGCTACGGCTTGCACAAGCCTTCACCCTAGGGCGAAGGCAGGAAGATCTCGGTCAATCCTGCCGACCCGTCGAAAGTCGTGTCCATCGGCGAGACGTCGATGAAGTGCTAGCAGCCAAGATGCTAGAAGTCATCAAGCTGAACCTGAACATCTTCGCTTGGGGCCTAGATGATTCGTTGAGTGTAAGCCGAAGCCTTATCGAGCACCACCTTGTTGTCAAGCCCGCCATCAAGCCAAGGAAGAAAAAACTATGCAAGATGTCGATTGAGTGTCAGGAGGCGGCGAAGGTAGAAGTCAGCAAATTGATCCAGGCCCGCGTCATTTGTGAGGTGGAGCACCCGGAGTGGCTGGCGAACCCCGTGTTGGTCAAGAAATCGAATGGCAAGTGGAGGATGTGTGTCGACTTCACAAATCTAAACAAGGCATGCCCGAAGGGTGATTTTCCACTCCCGTGAATCGACCAGCTGGTTGATTCTACTGTCGGCTGTGAGTTGATGAGCTTCCTAGATGCCTACTCGGGATACCACCAAGTTTTCATGGCCGAAGAGGACCAGGAGAAGACCTCTTTCATCACCCCCTTTGGCACATACTGCTATATCCGTATGCCCTTCGGCCTAAAGAACGACGGAGCCACCTTCGCACGTTTGGTGTACAAGGTGTTGGAGGCGCAGATCGGTAGGAACATCAAGGCGTACGTCAACGACATAGTCGTCAACAGTAGGAAAGCAATTGACCATGTCGCCGACCTACAAGAAACCTTCAACAACCTGTGCAAGGCGAAGGTCAAACTAAACCCGAAGAAGTGCGTCTTCGGTTACGGAGTGACCGAAAGGGCAAACGGAAAGATCCTTGAGGCCCTCAAGAAAAGGCTTGACGAAGTGCCGAAAGGAAGATGGCCCGAGGAACTCACATCGGTACTCTAGACGCTTCACACCACCCCAACACAACCGACAAAATTTAGACCGTTCATGCTCATATACGGAGAAGAAGCCATGACCCCAAGTGAACTGGGTGCAAACTCGCCCCGGGTCATGATGTCCAAAGATGAGGAGATGGGCGAAAGGCTGCCTTAGAGCTGCTTGAAGGGGTGCGAGTCGAGACATTGCAAAACATGGCGAAATACTCCACCTCGACCGCCGAACTGTACAACAGGAAAGTGTGGCCAAAGGAGATCTTACCGGGGCACATGGTTCTCAAAAAGAAAAATAACCCCGTGGTGGTAGGCAAGCTCGAGTCGAAGTAGGAAGGACCATATCTTGTGGCTTGCAAGTCACGCGAAGGGGCTTACAAACTGGCGACCATGGAAGGCGAAGAGCTCGACCATACATGGAATGCCACTTCACTGAATTATTACTACATGTAATGAGCATGTAAAAAAAATTGGAGTAGGGTTATTATCCACAATTGAGGCCCGAACCAGTATAAAATTCCCTGTGTCCTCGCATTGTCGCAAATCACCCGAAAGGACAATGCCTGATCAGCACTTTGTCGAACGGGGGAAGCGGAAAGATCGAAGCATCGCTCAATCAAACGCTAAAATTGCGTGGCGCCATCCAAACGCATAGCACAAAGTATAACTTACCAGACAAGCGCCAAGTACTAACTTGGCGCCATCTATCGAAGGTAGGGGGCGGCGAGCGGCCAAAGCATCGCTCAGCAGCAGAAAAATGCTATGAATGCATAGCGCGAAAAGCTAACCCACCAGACAAGCGCCAAGTAATAACTTGGTGCTATTTGTCGAAGGTAGGGGACGGCGAGAGGCCGAACCATTGTTCGGCTGCAGAAACATAAGGCACACCCGAAGCATGAAAAGCCAACCTGCCAAACGAGCGCCACGTAATAACCTAACGCTATTTGTCAATGGAAGGAGACGGTGAGCAGCCGAAGCATCGCTCGGCCACAGAAAAACACAAGAAACACAAAACCCAAAAATAAAACGAATCACGAAGTCCAACCTAACATTGAGTGCTAAGTACTAGCTAAGCGCTATCCGTTGAGGGTAGGGGACGGCAAGTGGCCGAAGCACCATTCGGCCATTGAACCACGATGCAGACAAGAGTGTTGAACTCGTTGGATATTGGACGAGCGTTGACTCTACAACAATCGAAGCCATATGATGTCGAAGACGACAAAAATGGCAGAATTAATGAGAATGGATTTTATTCGAAAAAAATGTCAAAGTACAAAGATTACACAATACATCAAATTACAACACAAATGTTACAACAGGTCTATCTCGAAGAGGACGATGCCTCGCTATCGGACGAACTATAATCGACAGGGCTAACTAAACTCCTAGAAGAATTGGGAGTAGAAAATCTTGGCCGGAGAATGTAGTCGTCTGAAGCTCCTCCATTGCGCGAAGTCGAGTCATCACTGGTGATGTTGATGACAGGAGAACCGTGAGTAGCTGCCTCGCGCTCTGCCGAATCGTCACTATCTAGAATAACGACCGGAACCTCGCGGGCGGGGGAGTTAGCAGGGACGAATGCATACCGCCGATCTCGAATCCCCTGCTGATGGGCCAATATCCGAAAATTTCGCCAGAACTCCACCATATCACCACGACGAAGCTGGTAATCCTGGTCGAAGTCAGACACGTCGCGCCTAGGGTTTTTCCGTAGCCACTTCACCACATAGCGAAGGGCATAGCTCCGACCATTAATCACCACGGCCAGAACACGGTCTTCGGGGCCTAGGTACCTCATCTTCCTAGGTGGCCGAGATGTGACAAACTTAAAGTTCAATGCTGGCTACAAATAGTCGAAGCAAGGTAAACAAAGCTTTTGGTTATGTGAAACTTGATGTGTGAAAAATGTTTTCATTTATAAGCAAAGTTGGGCCGAAGGCCTTACAAAAGCAAATTTACAAAAGGTCGGTTTTCGGCAAAAATAGCTATCCTAAGCTATCAAAAATAAAATAAGCCAGGCGAGGAAGGCCGTCACACCTGCGGCGGCGCCTTGGCCTCTAGCATGTCTCCGCTGACATCCGGCATCGTCTCAGCGGCCTCGCGCTCCCTTCGCTTCTCCAGCTAATCGCGGAGATGCTTAGCGGCTATCTCTTTGCCTTTTGGCACCCAGCAACCTTTCTGGAACGATCGGTAGTAGGACCGAACGTCATCCCCGCCCTCCCACATGCTGTTGTCTTCGACATTGCGGGCATAGATCACAGGGAGGCCTTCGAGATGGTTGCAGCCACCGGCGTAGAGCGCCGAGAGGATACCGTAGCCTGCTGTCTGGGCACAGCAGTCGCCGAAGACGCCGAAAGCGTTGCCCACTGCCCCTCCGGCCATGACGCACCAATCATTGAACGCCTCGGCGGGGGCATCATCCTCGAGCAGCGGTGGGGGAAAGGCGCCCATCCTTGATGGCCTCATTGGAGGTGGAGGAGCTATTCCAAAGAGTGTCAAATTGCACTTCAAAAGCCTTGTAATTTTGATCCAACTTCACAAAGTTTTCTTGAAGTGTTTCATTCACACTCTTTAGGTTAGTCAATGAGTCATTGACCAAAGAGAGCTCTTTGGTCAATTCCTCACTCCTCTCCTTCTCCTTAGCCAAGTTCTCCTCTAGGGCAAGGTTTCTCTCCTTCTCAAGGATGAGCAAGTCCTCTTGCCTTTCAAGGGACTTCTCCTTACTCTCCAATGCCTTCATAAGCTTTGCCAATTGTAACATGGCCGGCTTGCTAAAGCCCTTTAGCATCTCATCCATATCATCCTCACTTTCATCATCACTAAGATCATCATCATCAATTTGAGGAGATTTGGATAGGGAGGTTACCTTTCACCCTTGTGCCATGAGGCAAGTGGGCTCACAATGGTCGTCGTCGCTCAAGTTATCAAAGAGACGCTCCTCGAACGCCGACGATGATTTGATAGCAATTGTGGCAACCCCTCCTTTATCGCCTTCTTCCTTGTCGTCATCCTCATCATTGGAGAACCACTCCTCTCTAATGTGAGCACGTCCGGTCTTCTTCTTGACCAACTTCAACTTACCACCCTTGTTCTTGAGTTTAGGGCAATCGGCGATGAAATGGCCGTACTCCTTACATTCATAACATGCCCGCTTGGATTGCCTCCTTCCTTTGTCATCCTCCTTCTTGTCCTTGCCGAAACCGCCTCGACGAAGGAAGTGCTTGAACTTCCTCACCACAAGAGCGAAGTCTTCATCTTCACTCTCGGTGTCGCTTGAGACTTCCTCCTTCTTGGCCTTCAGAGCAACTTCCTTATTCTTGGCAATAGCGGCGTTCTTAGCAAGTTGCTTCACCTCCTTGGCTTCCTCTTCTAGTAGCTCATGTGAGATGATCCTCGAGAGAACGTCGCTTGGGGTGAGTCTCTTAAAGTTCTTCATCTCCCGGATGAGGGTCACCAAGGTAGGATTCCTTGGGGCGATCGCGCGGAGAAGCCTTTTAACAACCACATGATCAGTCATGTATTCACCACCAAGACCACAGATCTTGTTGACAATGACCATCATGCGATCATACATCTCCTGCAGTGTCTCATTGTCTTCCATCACGAACCTTCCAAGTTGCCCTCAAGCAACTCAATCTTGGACTCTCGCATGCCGGGGGATCCTTCATGCGCCAATTGAAGTGTATCCCAAATCTCCTTGGCCTCCTTGAGTTGGTCCACCTTGTTGAATTCCTCGGGACTCAAGGAGTTGAGGATGACACTTGCGGCTTGAGCATTGTGATGGATAAGAGCCTCTTGAGCCAGTGTAGTTTCCTCTCCTTCCTCCGGACGCTTGGATGCAACAAGATTAGATGCAATTTCATCTTATGCTTCCACGCGCTATAGAAGGTCCCGTCAAAATGGGGAGCACGACCAGAAGGCATGGACATGAATTGCTAAGGAGGAGGGATAAATTTGTTGTAGTAAAGATCAAAAGCAGCTCCCTTTCTTCCACCCGACTTGCTAGTCAAGCCATCTCCGTCTTCTTTAACTCCGGTAGAATCAACCACCTTCTTGGTCGACATCCTTGGATCAACTCCAAGTGGTTAAGCCTCTTAGGAGTTTAGGCTCTGATACCAATTGAAAGCCCGTTGATGTCGCCTAGAGGGGGGGTGCATAGGCATTCCTGAAAAATTCTCCCAAAGCAGCGGTAGGAACCTCCGACCAAAATGGTAGGAGGTTCTGACCGGCTCTCTCGTGCTGGCCAAGAGGGCTGGTCGGAGGTTCCGGCCAAGAACGTCGGAAGTTCCGACCCTGGAGTTCTGACTCTACCAACATACTTCAATAATTGATAATTTTGACAGAAATCAAGTATGGTGCAAGTAATGGAGTAAGAGATAAATGCTGGTAAGGTAAGATACAAAATGAGGCAATAACGAGAAAAGACAACGGAGACACAAAGATTTTTCTCGAAGTTCGGATCACAAAGATCCTACGTCTCCGTTGAGGAGCTCCAAAGAGCCGGGTCTCGATTGACCCCTTTCCTCACCAAGCGATCATGAAGATCAACTTGGTATCCACTAGAATTTACCTCTTTTCTTTGTGGAGGCGAGATTAACATTCACAAACTTTTCCGGGACAATCCACAACAAGAGGAAGCTCACGGGCGACGCCTAACCGTCTAGGAGGTTTCCCTCCAAGAGAAATAAGCTCCAAGCAGCCAATCCGCGTCCTCCTCAAGTGCACAAGATCCTCCTAGCCTTCTCTCAACAAAATTCACTCAATTTCCCACTAGATCTTCACAAGAATCACAAAGAATGCACTAGAACTAGTTGGGAGAGCTCAAAGGACCTTAGGAGAGGCTAGGGAACTGTTGGAATGAAGTGGTCCACCAACGGCTAGAAACCAAGTTTGGGCTTTATAGGCAATTGCTTACGTCACTTAGCCGTTACTCACAGATTTTGGCCAGGAGGTTCCGACCCCAGGGGTAGGAACCTCCGGCCAACACTTAGTCCCTGATCGAGTTGGCTGGTCGGAGCCTTCGACCCTGGGGTCGGAACCTCCGACCCTGACACTAAAACTAGCCTATCCCAAGTGTATGTGTTGTGCCAAAGTGATGGACTCTCAGCTATTTGAATCTTAAGCACTTGAGTGGTCTTCGAACACTGCTTGCAACCCCTCTTGATAGTACGGTTTGTCCTCGACTCAAAAGGAAATTCAAAAGAATTCAAAATAAACTCCGAGTCACTTCGCCGTTTTGCGTCATGTTTTTGTGGGGGTCTCCATGCACCACACTAAGCAACCTGGGACTAATTCTCTGCACAATTCTCGATAAACTCATTAGTCCCTTAACCGCTTTGTCATTAATCCACCAAAACCCACTTAGGGGTTAGATGCACTTTCACCAAGGAACTAAGGCCTCCGATAAACAAGTGGAGCTCGTCGCAGCAGGCGAAGTCCTCAGCGATGAAGCTTGGTACCAGAAGGATGTTGTCGAAGGCGGATAGCGTCACGGTCGGGCGTCCGCTGGCCTCCATGGCGCCTTGCCCGCTGCTACTGGCGGGCTCCGATAGGCCTCCGGCTAGCACGTCCTCCACCGCGTCCTCGCTGTCGTCGTCTATGACGGCTCCCTCCTCGACGGACGGAGGGGAATCCACTCTCACCCTCTTTGGCACCGAGCTCTGGTGCACCGGCGAAGTCGACTAAGAGTCACTGAACGCCGAGCCCAGCACTACCGGCATGAACTGAAAGTGGACCGCCCTCCCAGCGCTCTCGGGACGAGCGGGGGCAGCCGAAGACCCGTGTGCGGGCGAAGGCCCTATTCTCGCCCGACTGATGACGGGCATCGCGACATCGGGGCTGGGGGTTCGACCGACAGCTCCAAGGTCAGTGTCCCCCGCATCGCCATCCTCATTGTCATCATCAACAGCCGGTGGCGGCAAGGGGCAGATGGCCCGAAGAGGCTGAACCATCCTCGGCGCCATGCGACTGGGCCCTACAGCGTCACCAGCGGCTTTCTTCCTCTTCTTCCCTGCAGCGTCCCTGCCATCATCGCCCTGAGGCTGGACGGGGTTTTTGCGCGGGGGAACCTCCTAGCGAAGCCGCATATATACGCAGTTCACCCTTCCCCCTTTGAGGAACTTCATAATCTCCCCATACTACTTCGGAGTCATATTCCCAACAAGGCGCCTTGCTAGTCTCTCCGCTTCACCCAAGAAGATAACTGCAAACCACGCAAAGTCACCTGAATCAGAACAAATCGGAGTGAAGCTCAACAGGCGAACGAAGGATTGAAACAAATCAAAGGGGAGATACTAAGGCGGTCGTCGAGGACGGCGATGGCAGGGTGATCGCAGATCTGGTTGTCATGGTCGATGGTAATATTCCACGACCGTGCCAACGGGGTGACTCCCATCATCAGTTATTCCTCAATCAGGTCCTGAACGCTGAGGCGGCTTGCAATTGCTCGAAGGAGATGGCGGCGGGCCTCCAGCGTACCTGTCGAGGAGACCTTCCGACGGGCGTCGAAGCGGGGGACGCTCAGCGACGTCCAGAGGGCCTTGAACTCGCGGGAGCCGGCGACATAGGAGATCTTGTGGTAAAACTACCGCCTCATCCACGACTTTTCCCACTTTGTCATCGAAGAGGGGACGGGCCACAGATCGGCTTGGCCAGGCCGCGCGATGAAATTCACGTTGCCGAATGCGCTCTTCTTCGGCCCCGCCGGCATCGCCACTGTTTTGCTATAGAGGGCAGCCTGGTGAATGACAATGAAGAGATCAGCTGTCGGCTTGAACTCCTGAGTTCAGGCCATCCACTCGTACATGGTGACGCGGACGAATGCGCTCGGGCTAGGCTACAGCAGCTCCAGGTTGAACAAGGCCAGAACCTCAGGGAGCAGATCGTAGCAGGGAAACCGAAGCCTGGCGTCAAAGTAGGCGGCAAAGACGACCGTCTCGTCGTCACCCAGCGCAGGGACGACGTCTTCACCAGGTGCCCTGGCGAAGCCCTCCGAAAGGGTCTGCTTCCGACAAAGGTCATCGATGTCCGATTGGCGGATAGGCGAAGGGCCGAGATAGATAGTGTTGTCGTCATCAATCGACCCCGGATCTATGCCGTCGGCCCTCACCGAGGTAGGTTTTTGAGGAGCCATGGGCGCCATGATGGGCGAAGAATGATGAGATCAAAGGTCGAAGCGCGGATACTGACGAGCGCAGAGATCAAAGGTCAAAGCGCGGAGATCGGCAAGCGCGGATGAACTGTGGAGAGCAACTCTTCCAGCAATGGGACAACAATGGTGTCAGGGGGGCCGGCCGCGTCTATATATAGACAAGGTCACCCGGCGTCGACCAACCACGACGCGCCACATGGCATCTCGGGGAGCGAATCGCCGCGATCGCAAAAAGCGGCCAATGACAAGACGACACGTGGCGTGGGTTGAGAAGGCCACGTGGCACCTCGGAAGGCGAACCGTCCCATCGCTGCATTGACCGACAAGTGGTGCCTCAGGGCCCGAACCACCAAGGAGTTGCACAAACCGTTGCAAGGTGACAAGTGTCATGGCCCGAGGAAGATGCCCTCGTTGCACCGCGCGGTCTAAGGGCCTCACCGAAGCACGGTGAACTAAAACCGAGGGTCTTGAGCTATACTCGGCTGAAGTAGGGACGACAAGCGGCCTGCATGGCGAAGTACGTTATCCACGAGCTCGGCCGAGTCGTAGCTCACCCTTGCACATGAGGGGCCTGTTGGAGACAGGCCGCAACCCCTTCGGACTATCCCCCCTTAAAAAGCTCAAGACCGAAGACACCTAATGGAGCCCCTTCGATGGCCCAAGACCGAAGGCATGAAGGCAAAGGGCTCAACTCGAAGGGGAAAGGCGCAGCGCACTTAGGCAAGACGAATGGCTCTAGGGCGGGGCGCTGGGACCACTGGCGAAGGACCCAGAAGGGCCGAAGAGACGGCCCAGCGGGCAGAACCCCGTGGTGCCCGTCTTGGCTAAGGAGCAAGATGACTAAAGAGGCCGAAAGGCCCATCGGGGGCCTGGCCCACGTAACAGCCCCACAGCCCATGTGACAGCCCAATAGCCCGTCACGAACCTACAAGACGGGAATACCCCTGTAACTGTCTCTATCAAGGGGTTATGATATAATACCACCTGTAAATAAAACCCTGGAGCTTGTAATTGTACCCTTGGGCCTATAAATTGGCACCCAGGACACTGTAATGGCAAGGTTTTTGATATTAATACAAAAGATTTATTACTACAGTCCACTATTATTTTTCACTGTTGTTCTTCGATAACAGTTTCATGCACAGCAAAACAATTTTCATGACGATAGTTTCCTACAACTATGAATAATATGATTCTAGTTTCGTGTGGGACCAGGGGCAATTTCGTCTATCAAACTAGGAATAAAAAAGAAAATCAAAAGAAATTTTAGAAATTGAGAAAAAGTGAAGAAAGTGGTACAAAATCAAAAAAATTTTGGCCCTGGTGGTATTTTATCAAAACCATACGGATTGGGTGGTAAAAAACTAAAGGCACATGAATTGCATGGTATATTATCAAAATTCATGTTTCTAGTGGACTATAGAGAGACTGTACTTCACCAACCCTTGCACTGGCGAGGACTAGTATTGTCTTAATCTTTATGTGTTTTACTATCGGGGAGAGTATCTTTTTTCTACATTTATATTGCACGGGCAAGGACACTATCGCTCTGCACCCACTCAACAGGAAAAAAATTGTATGGGACGGGGCCTTGAAGCCAACCTCCTGAGGCCCTGTCTTAGATTCTCGTCACCTAATCTCTCACGCATCTTAAAGCATGGTCTAACTATAATTTACTTTTTCTAATTTTTTTATCATGTATATCTTCCATATATGCGTTGTATTTCATAGAAAAAAGGATGCCGCTGCCGGTGCTTCCGCTTCGGGCGATTCAGTGCACGCTAATCATGTGATTGTGTGTAATCATGTATGCTCAGTCTACCCTCTCGCCATTGTTGGACGTTGTCTCCCATGTCAAAAATGTCAAATCACTCAATCCACGACCATGTATCCAAGTACACTTGTGATAATCAACAAGGACATGGTCAGAATTGGCAAGATCAGCAGTACTGTTTCATTAAACCGGCATGCTTTTGAATGGATGTATGTTGGCATCTTACTCGAATTAGATCATCAGAACTCTTCCAGTGTTAACCCATAATAAAAACAAGCCACTAAATTTCTTTCACACCATATTATTGCAATTTGTAACATGCAAGTCTAGCACACAACACAAAAATTACGAACTAGTCTGCATCATGAGTCGAGCAGTACAAATGAAAAAATGTAATTAAGTTCACTTAGGCGGTTCCACTAAATTTGTAGAAGAATGCCTACTTCCATGATGCAGGATTCACTGCTTTATTAAAATCTAATCTACGAGAAGGGGATAGCAGCCCAGCAGCTTGTAATTCAGCTCCAAGTAAAAGTTCTATATATTCTCCTTGGATTAGTGGAGCAAACATGGTTGAACAATCTGCAGGAACTGTGTTAGCATCAAACGATCCCTGCATCAAAAGTGTGTAGTAAATGGTTAGAAAAGAAATAAGTACAAGCAAATCCATAGGAAGCAAGGGGTTTTCTGTCGTACAGCATGTTGTTCTTGCTCCTCAGCTATCTGCCTTACAACCTGTTGTTCTTCCTCCTCTCCATCCAGAGTGTTGATTGTTACTTTCTTCGAATTTTCATCTGCAGGATAATACATATAGCAAAAAAAATAAATTAATGATGTCTATACAATATAACAAGATAAGGAGGGAAAATAAGTGGAGAATGGAGTAGTATGCAGTACTGACTTTTTTTTCTCCTGGTGTTTAGGCCTTCTTCGTTTGATTTTTCAAGTGCATCTCTTGATCTTTTAGACTTTGCCCCCTTACCACTGGAGAACTTTAAATGATCTTCCTTTTCCTTTTATTATTCTCCAGCACACTCCTAGAACTCACCTTGAGAAGCCCCTGAATGTTTCACAGGTCTTCGTTGGTTTACTGTAAATTATCTGCTTCGATATCCAATTTATCCATAGTGTCCTCTAAATTTTGAAGAAGTTCTTTCGAAATTGAGCATTTCATTGCAAATGGATGTTACCTTCCTGCGATAACATTTATGTGTAGCAGCGTGTGTCTTTTCCTCTTCAGTTGCACGTTTTTTCAGAATAAAGCCATCGTTTTGCATATTTAGCTCCATCTATTTAGTATATACTGAGATGGAAGGACAAAACTTCATTGATATTAAGATCGGATCGCATGTTGCATAGCAAACCTATAATACCGAAAATTAGTGTAAAGACTAAATTGTGTTATGACAAATATCAAATGTTCAATGTGCCACTTACTATGAATTCATTTTTTTGCAAGAACTTTTTTTTCATATATGCTCATATCCTTCATGGTTTAAAGACACTTCTACGTCTCTTCAGTTTCACTAGGTATCGACATGGGTAAGTTTATTGTCTTAGTGAGCATTAACTTACATGCGAAGAAAATTGTACTTTAAATTGTCCTCAAATCAGAATTAAAGCACTCCTTGTATATGATTCAGCTGCATGCTTTAACATCGTAAATTGTGGAATATAAGTAAGCTAGATCAAGTGTCATGATTTGGTAGTCTACCTCCATTCATTTTCACGGAGATTGCGGCACACTTCTGAACCTGTTCTACGCTTAAAGTGATATTTCTATGAAATTTTCTTTGAAAACAATTGGTTCATCCCTTCGCTCCTTTGAATAGAAGTCATGTCTGCGAAAATGAATCCTGGCAGAAGACAATAGCCATTTTCACACAAATTGTACATGGCTTGCAACGCATAAGCTCCCCTCAGTTTGTAGCATTAATAATGCATGCCATCTTTTTCAAGGTGTGCCCTGACCTCTCTTCATAGACACTCTATTAAATTTGGGAGAATTTAGAATTGTTGGCAATTATGGCTAAGATGCTTGCCAAGCATTGGCTGATAATGTGCCACAAAAACAACGATGCTTTGCACTTGGAACACACAGCAATGCTTTCGCTGAGCACGCCCACACATTAGATCTTGTGAAAACTTTAGATAGGTCTGCTCTGCTAGAATTGCGGTACTAGCAATTGTGTTAACAACACAAACAAATGATCAATGGTTTCATCCAAAAACAATGCAGCTCCACAAAGAATTGTCTATTTATTAACTGGTCCTTCTGTACTACAAGAAGTGGTCGCATCAACGGGCCAATTTTATCCTTGTCTGAAAATAATGGTGTCAAATGAACAACGATTAGCAAAGGTATAATCATGATAGGCCTGATCCATCATGCCCAAAAGAAATTTAGCATCCGAACCATCGCCCTCCCTTCTCATAACTTAGTCACGGCATAAAAAAGAAGGCTCCTCTTGCCTGCTTGTCTCTTTAAGTATTTCCAATGTGTTTGGTGACACTATCACATTCTTGCAGATATTTCTTACACGCTCAAGCCCAAGCCAAGCATGATTATTGCAATCTACATGCAAGAAAGGTACATTTCAACTCACCTCACATACCACTGGCTGCCAAATGGTTACACTTCAACTGCTATTTTCCCTGATTCTCCCAGCATATGATAATTAATGTTACCGGAGTCAACCATCAAACGAATATGCTGACTAACAAATGATCTTTTAGATTGGATCTTGCAGCAATAGTGGTCTAGTGTTCTAAGTAACACCTTCTGTCAACCCTTCCAAAAATGCTTTTCGACAAATAACTAAAACTGAACACGGGCGCCACCCGAGGAAATTGACGTATCGTAGTACCCTACCTCACATTTTTCTCCTTTTTAGTGGGTCATGTGAACGATGAAGTCACCCCCACCCTAGTCTCCCCTTCATAACTGCTACAAACAAGTAGTTTTCTGTATAATCGACATCCTTGACCTAACTTCGTGTGGCTTCTTTCAAAATAACCCTAATCTTACGCAGCATATAAGTTGTAAAAATTGATACTCGCATCATTCCTCTGATTCAAAGTCTTATTCTTTCGGAAACTATAGATCTACGGTTGTCATCATCAAACTGCACGTACAACTTAAAAAAGCTTTTCGCCATCTGGTCATTCGTCCAACTTCTCAAGACATTTTCGACTCCCACCAGATCACCTCTCAAATACCGTTACCTCAAGAGTGATAGCGTGCACGACTCTTCTATGAGTAGCTCATGTCCCACGTGAATCCTGTGCTACCCCCCACCACCAAAATCCTTGAATATAATCCAAATTCCTGGTATCATGCTGCTAACTAACTAGGCTTGTCGCTAGAATGCTAAGAAATAACTAGAATGAATGGCAAAAAATCCCTACCGATGATCTTCCCCAATCAATGGACAGTGGAGGGCAGCAAAAATGAAAGTTGTTTAAGATCAGCCGATCATCGCGGAAATTGATTGATCGCGGGATGAAAGACTAAATGTTGAGATTGTTATCTGTGGCAACACCACACAAAATATGATGGTCAACCACGTAAGCAGGGTGCCGCAACAACTGTCATAGAGCTCACAAGACTGGGTGGCATAATGATGGCCAGGTGCTATTGTGAGCCAAAAGGCGACGACTAGCCACGAGCGTTGAGCAACATATGAATCCACCGTGTTCTAGAACACACCCGATCACCCGACAGAAGGGAAGCACCCGGCAGGACATCACCACTATACATTCTTCCAGGAAATAAGATGCATATACCGGAAGATTACAGAATAAAGAAATTAGAAAAAGTAAATTATGTTAGCCATGCTTTTAAGGATGCGTGAGAGATTAAGGTGGGCCAGAATAAGACGGGGGGCCTCAGGAGGTGTTTAAGGCCTCATCAATAAGATTTTCTTCCCTCTCAACAAGTCCTCGTTCTACTAGGGGAAGCAGGCATCCCGTCCACATCACCACACCCCTCTCGACGGCTCGTCACGGAACTGTGGACGCATGTATTGGACATGTCAAGACTGACACAGGAGGTGGAGCCTGTGGAGAGAGGAAAGGCAATACCATGAAATGTATGTAACAGTAGCATCAGTCATTACCCTAGGCTTGAAGGGTTTGGGGGAGCCTCTGGAAAAGGAAAGTAAGAAAAGCCATAGAACTTGACTTATATGCCATTCTAGCAGAAAAGGAGCTCCCTCGTCCCCGAGCACTACATGTACTCACTCTCATATCCACATAAAATATAGCAAGCACTACTATAGGACAGCACATTGTACCATATGCGTCGATTACTATCAATCAGCATATGTCGGTTATGAAAACCCGGCACTGCGATATATGGGTGGTATTCCCCCCAGCGAGTCGTCGCTCGCACCCACCGTGGGTAATAACTGGCACTGATTAGTAGGCTCACCATCAGTGTTGGTTCGTGTTCCCACCCAGCACTGATGACTCCCAAGTTAGTGCCGGTGGAGCTATTGGGCGGGACAGTTTGGGCGGGAAACTTAATAGTGCCGGTTATTCTCCATAGGAGGAGTAGGTTGCTATCCTCCAAGAGGCCCGAATCTAGATAAAACTTCTTGGTGTTTTTCAATACTTATCGAGTGATCACGACCTTAAACCCCTTGCGAATACCGGTCTCTTACGAATCTCTTTGCCAACTACAGCATCGTCGACACCAAGGTAGCCTCATCATCTTTCTCCTAGCCCTCCACTAGCCAACTATCTTAGTCTTTTTTTTTCTCATTTCAGTGGATCTGCAATTGAAGATCTAGTAGCTCGCGAGGGGATGCAACAGTGCCTTCTCTCCAACGCTCAATGGTGGTACCGCCCTCCACTAGCTTGTTGGCATCCCCTTTCCTTCGCTAGCTTGAGGGCGTCCCCCTCACTGACCAGCCTCGGTGGGGATGGTCGGAGTGTGAGGCTGCATGTGTAGAAGCGATGGCACTCCCAAAGCTTGTCCCCGTACTAAACGGCCTGCGAATTTGGCCGGCGCTTGTCAGATTTCTTTGCAATGAGTCAAGGACCAACAAAGGTATGCAAAGATGGTTGTTTGGATGTTTTTTGAATTTCTTCTAGTTTGTTATGACAGGGATATTTGGCCCGTGCCTTTTTCAAATAGTGTTGTGAAACTCCTCTAGATTCTGAGAGAAAATGTATCTCACCGTGAAATATCCCCCTGGGGAGTTGCTTCCCCGGGTTTTGTTTCCCTTGCTCCAAATAGAGGCATTTCATTATATGCCACTCAATTCACCAAGCCTTTTGAAATTTGCCACCCATTAGCCGAGCCTTTCAAATTTGTCACCATAAATGCGGATTGTTTTTCATTCCGTGCCACTCGTCCATCCGAAACAAACTACCGTCCGTTATCACATACTTCGTCGCCACGTCGCTCAACGCCGCCAACATAGGACCGCCGACTTGCTGCTGCCGAGGCAGGGCCCATCTTGAGTGTCACCCGCCGCTTGGTCGGGGTGACGACCGTGCCGAGCTGTGCGTGGAGCATAGTAAAAAAACCGGACCGGACCCTCAAACCGTATTGTACTCTAGTTCACAGCCCAACGTCCGACGCCAGTTCTCCTGGATTAGCTACAAGTCCGGACCTGCTAATTAGGATGCATAGTCCTCCACTGACACAATGAGCAGCATAGCTCAATAGTCACATGCAGGAGCTACCAACGAGCCACAGGGTTCGATCCCTTCAAAAATCACACGATTCACCGGTTTTCGATAAAAAGCCGCTCGATTCATTTGGTTCACACCAGTTCAACTGCTGAACGATCTTTCAAGCAAACCAACTTAGCGAGGCTGCTGGTTTCGGTTTTTTCGGTCAAATCACCGGGCCGGTCTGATTTTTTGTACTATGGCGTGGAGATGAGCCACCGTTGGAAGGAGTTTGACGCCGTCATCAAGAAGGCCGAGGCTGAACTTCCGTCATGCCGCCATCTAGTTCACTGCCATGCCGCTTAACTTCCATGCCTTCCCCTCCGACACTGCCGACTTTGTTGTCTCCAGCTCGTGGAGTGACAAGGTCTTCAAGGAGGCCAAGAAGTTCTCCGCCGCTTGGTCCAGCAAGGACAGCAAGTACACCTCCCTCTCACTTTTCGATGCGATCAAGTAGAACCTGGAGGCTAGGTTCCTCCATATCTGCTCCAATGAGACCATCCACATTGTCAAGTTCAAGGATTACCTGGAGCCCCACAATAAATTGGGCATCCTCATTACTGACATGTCCTCCAACTTCCTCATGCACACACAGCTTAGCACCGTTGTCATCCTAGCCAAGTGGCAAGCGAAGGCTCAACTTTTAGTTGGCCAAGACAATGCGACAGTGGCTTAAGTGTTAAAGGACGTGCCTCTGAATGTGTCCTTTAGGAGGGTCTTCGTAGGGGATAATCGGAATGATTGGTATAAGTTGGTCTCAAAAGTGTGTCTAGTTAACCTCTTAGAACAAAATGATGTTTTCAGATGGAAAGCTCACAAGAAATGAAGTTTCATGATTAATTCAATGTACAAGGCTATCATGTATCATGATGTCATACCAAGGGAATCTTTCATTTGGAAACTTAGAATTCCTTTGAAGATCAAAATTTCTAGTGATATTTGAGAAGAGGGGTCATCTTGACCAAGGATAATTTGACAAAAAGGAAATGAAAGGGTAGCACTACATGTTGCTTTTGTAGTTCCAATGAAACAATACAACATCTCTTGTTTGATTGTCAAATTGCGAGATATATGTGGAATACGGTGTCTATAACTTTTAGAATCCAAACGCCAATTAGTGTTGCTAATCATTTTGGTAATTGGCTAAATGGTTGTCAATCTAGGCTAAAATATCAATTATTTGTGGGAATTGTGGCTTTATGTTGGACGGTATGGCTTTGCAGAAATGATGTGGTCTTTGATGACACCAAAATTAACTCATTTTTGCAGGTGATCTTTAGGGGAACACATTGGGTGCGACAATGGTCTTTGCTACTTAAGGAGGAAGATGGCATCTTGGTGAAAGACGGCTGCAAGAAGCTGGAAGCTAGAATGTTGGAGTTCTTTTCTAAGTTTGGTTGGAACTTTAGAAGGAGACTTAAAGCATAGACTTGTCTTTTCCTTTTTGTGGTCGTTTTTGTGTGTGGTTTGGTTGTATCCTTTATGTAAGGACTTGGGACTAAGTACCATGTACTCGCTGTGGCTGCGTACCTCCTCTTGGATGTAGCGACCAGGTTTTTAATCCATTTTCTGAAAAGACAGTGCGTTGCTCGTTGTGTTCTGCATGGATGGACAACACGCCACTTGGGGCGAGTCCTACCTCGGCGGTAGCGACGAGGTCACCAGTGCTGAGCAACGGTTCCGACGGACGGACAACACCTAATGGATAGTGTTCGAATGGACAGCAATGGCACGGAACGGGAGAATTCGTATTCTCGGTGACAAATTCTAAAAAACATGCGAATTGTGTGACAAATTATGAAAGGCTTGTGGCATGTCAAGATCCACCCGAGTGTGATCTAGGTCGACCCAGCCCACAAACACATTAGCCGGATCAACCCACAAAATCGAATTTTTTATTTTTATATTTTCTATAAAAAAATATTTACAAAAGTATATTTTTGTTTTGAAATTTTACAAAAATATACTCCCAACGCCCTCTGGGAAGGCATTTTTTATTTGAATGATGTGACAGACAGCCGTCGGCCGGGCGGCCGACGGCCATTTTCAATTTTGCAGGCGGCACCCTCTCCGCCCTCGCGGCCCCCTTGCCGCCCTCCTAGAGGGCGGTTTTTTCCTAGCCAAGGGGCCGCTTGCAAAATGGCCAGCCCCGCGGTCGGCCAATTTTGCAAGCGGCCCCCTTGCCGCCCTCTGGGAGGGCGGTTTTTGCCTAACCGGTCACTTCTGGTAGCACTGGTGGATCGCTGGAGACCAGAGACGTACACGTTCCACCTACCGTACAACGAGTTGGCTTCCACATTGCAGGACGTGTCGTACCTGCTGGGCCTTCCCCTCGCAGGGGATGTAGTGGGTAACATGCAGCGCCGGGTTCGCTACCACCTTACACTACGAGTGGCCCCTCGCAGGCGTGGCTGCTACAGTTCATCGTAAGTCTCGTATTCCTTAGATTTATAATCACTCAATCATTAAAGCAACACTGGAACTAACAATAATCTTACTTTGCAGCCTGATAAGCTACACCCTGACGCCGACGACTACTCAGTGCGACGGAGCTTGGAGGCGTACCTGCTCTGGCTGTTTGGCTGGGTGATGTTCACCAGCACGACGGGGCACGCAGTGGACAAGGGACTGATCCACTACGCCCGTGCGATCGCCGACGATGAGGACGGCTGCATACCACAGTGGAGTTGGGGATCTGCTGTGCTAGTGATGACGTACCATGCTCTTTGTGACGCGTGCACAAAGACCGATCCAGGTACAATTATCGTCGGTTTTCCTTTCCTTCTACAGGTATGGGCGGCCGAGCGGTTCGCGATAGGTCGCCCTCTGATTCAGCACTCTCCCTACGAGGGCGGCCTAGGAGGCTTGTACAGGCAGTCGGCTAAGGACCGTCCGACTATGGGGATAGTCTGGTGTCGCCGTGAGGTATGTAACATGAAATTCTAGGTTTCCACTTACACGCAAACACTGACGTGTTCTTCCCTGTCCTATTTTGCAGCGTCGTTACGCCCACGCGCAGGTTAGGAGGGCCTACTCCGACTTCATGATGGAGTTCGACCGCCTGCAGCCCAGCGACGTCGTCTAAGAGCCGTATAGTGCGCAGGTCATCGTGGCCCGTGCACCACTCAGACTCTCGGCTCTTTGCACACGCGATCAAGCGTACTGGATGACATACGGACATGTGCTAAGAGGGGGCGCGTTCCTGGACATTTGCCTATATACTTGTGTGGCTATGCGGGTAAGTTGGACTAGCGGGGACGCCAGATCCTTTGAGGGGGGGTGTGCGATATCCTGGCCCAATTAGGATCTGGCCTATATGGCCCATGAGTATTGTATGCACTTGATTAGTACCACCTTGCTAGTTGAGCAAGAGTTGAACCAACTTATAAGGCCTTGTCACTCCAACCATAGCACTTCCGGGTTAACCCTTTTACATGAAATAAGGACGAAAGTGTAAGTGGGGTGCTATGTGTAAGTGGGCCCGCCCGTCGAATGGGCTAGGCTGCGCGGTTCTGGAGGGCAGGCTGTTACAGACATCTTAGTCGAGCCCCACTATCCGCAGTGCGTAATGCGATAGTTTGGCCTACGTCAGCACTTCCCTGTGCCCATGAAGCTAGTTGTCCCGCGTGACGTTCATCTGCGATCTTCGTTGAGTACTGCAACTCTTTAATGAAGTCTAATACACTCTCTGCAACTAGGTATACTCGTAGGAACTCTTTAATGAAGTCTAATACACTCTCTGCAACTAGGTATACTCGTAGGGGACAGGCAGTCGGCACTCTATGGGTTCTCCGACTGCAGAGGTACATGGACGACTGGTTGTTGGCGACGGAGGAGGTCATCGACGAGGTCCATCCACACACTGAGGCTGCCTACCTAGGATACCTCAGGTGGTACCAGCCCCGCACCCACACACGCGTCATGTTCACCCTAGCTGATCCACAGCCACATGTCAACGGAGGAGGTCATCGACGAGGTCCGTCCACACACTGAGGCTGCCTACCTAGGATACCTCAGGTGGTACCAGCCCCGCACCCACACACGCGTCACGTTCACCCCAGCTGATCCACAGCCAGACGTCGCTGCTGTGACAGACGCATATCCTACACACCGTGACTAGTACTACTTCCACGTGGGGAGTCATGTTCTCTTTGCACTTTGCTATTTCTTTGGTAGGTGTCCATGCTTCTAACACAAATTCACGTCACATTTGAAAAAAGCCGACGCAGCGCGACAGGTTCAGGCTGATGTGGACGCGGCGTTTGGATGGTTAGACGTTGGGATCGTGCTGAGTGCGGAAGAGCAGAGGATGACTTTCGGGAGGATTCGTAGGTCGATGCACATAGTGATTCGTGCGCTCACTTTTCGTGCGGTTGACGCAATACCTCCCGTCGCTGTACCTCAACACTATCCACGGCCCGCTGGACCAGGAGTTCGCCCGCCTACAGCAGGAGTGCACCAGCAGGGTTCTAGTCAGCCAGCCGGCCCCTCTAGAGGTAAATTCCGCTATCCATCGGTTCATACGATGTTTCCTTCTACCGACATGCACCGTTTTACATCAATATACTTCCGTGTAGCTTTCGCTACACCGTACCTCGATCCCTTGGGAGCTGGCACGTCCATGCAGGAGGAGTACCACACACGTCCGCAAGCACAACAGGGCATGAGCACTCACCCTGGGGCCACTACAGGAGGTCCTTCAGGTTAGATGCACGGTGCAAAGTTTCCTTTTGCCTTACAAAATTCCAGTTTGCAATTATCAAAAAAATTTTGCACAGGGTTCCACTCTACACCGCAGGGGATGTTTACTGGCGCTAGCTCCTCCGCACAGGGCTCACACGGCAGTGGTTGGGCACCAGATCCTTTCGAGGGCGACGACTTGGAGGACGCGATGATCTAGGAGGTACTAGGTTCCTCATAGCTCGGAGGAGCTCTGCCACCGTAGACATAGGACCCGCCAGCTGCCACACCCGTGCATGCGAGATGCGCTGGCCATGCCATACCACCATACTGGCTAACCTACTCCCAGGGCCACGTACAAGCGCAGGGTAGGAAGACGAAGAGGGCTAGAGGTTACGGCCAGGGCCCGTAGTACGTTGTACCAGTAGTGGTTAGCCAGTTGTACATATGTTATATCTTTTATACGTCATGTTTTATTAATCCTACGCTTACTGTAGAAACATCTTCCTTCATTTACGCTCGTCAGTGCAACGATGTATTCCTCAAGGTCTATGTTTTCGACGAAACTGATCAAAAACCGTGAATATTTGAGTTTCAACTTCACGACGAAAGTAGATTCTGAGTGATGAAAACCAAGCACACGTTAATTGCTTACGAATGTAATGAAATTCTTTATCCAACGAGTACAAATGGCACATGAAACATTTCTAGTTATCGTTATTACATGCCTTAGGGTATTTCAAATGGGTATCTGACTAGATATGCAACTACTGTGTATAGCGTGGGTACTTCCCCTTCCTCGCCGCCTTTGACCCAGCTTGCTTCACACGTAGTGCCCTCTCCCACTTCCTCTCCATGTCTACCTCACGGACTTCCTTCTCCTGCCGCTCCTTCTCCTCCTTCCTCTTTTGCTCAGCCTTCCACTCTCCTTCCGCTGCCCAAAGACGTTCGAGGCACTCCCTATGCCATTCCTGTGACCTGCGAAGAAACTCTGTGTCCTCTGGATGGATCTCCGTATCTATCCACTGCACAAAGTCGCACAAAAGCGGAGGAGGCTTTGGTGCCTTCACATATGCAAATTTGTTAGCTCAAAGGTTAAAATATTTCATACTACAAGAGAATTCGTAATACCTCCACCGGCTTCTTTGACTTCCCTTTCTTCCCTTGCAGCTTAGGCTTCTTCGGGGAGTACGCGTAATTAGTACACATCCAATATCTTTGCCGATATGTGTGATCCTTCTCACTTATTGTAACTTTGCAATCATCTCCGCACCAACACATCTGCGGAGGCACGCCGATCGGAGGTCGTTGACGACTGGACATACCAAACGCATCCATAGCAACCACATTATAACCAAATAAACACAAGTTATAACTCGCTAGGCCAAATATACCTTATACAACTACAAACCTAGGGTATACTACACATGACTACAAAAAATAAAATGTCATCGTCTACATTTCCATCTCCCTAGCATTTCTCGAACTAGGGTTACTCATCTAGCAAAAATAAACCTAACTTCTTTCACCCGGCCTATCAATGCCCTTAGCCGTTAAGCTCAACTACGATAGATCTACACCCTGTGGACCATACATAACATTCCTTTGCCCGTAAAATAACTAGTACAATACTACACATACTACATCACTTGATGAATACAGATGGAAATTGCAAAGGGACAAAATTTTACCTGCACACAAATCCGCAAACCAGCAAGGCTTCGCCACTTTTCTTTATCTCACCTCTCAGCTCTCTCTTCTTTTTTCTGGTATTTTTGAGAAATTTATGAATTTTTCGGAGGCTAGGAGGGAGTTTTATATCGAGCCACCAAAAAATCGCCTTGGTGAGGGGCGTTTTTTCCTTTTGCAGGCAGCACCTGGGCTTAGCGGCCAGGCAGCAGCCATTTATGCAGGTGGCCCCCTGGACAGGCAAAAACCGTCTTCCCAGAGGGCGGCAAGGAGGCCGCCAATGGCCGACCGCGGAGCCCACCATTTTGTAGGCGCCCCCTTGACCGGAAAAAAACAGCCCTCCTAGAGGGCGGCTAAGGGGCTGCCTGCAAAATGGCCGACCACGGGGCCGATCATTTTGCAGGCGGCCCCCTAGCCTAGAAAAACTGCCCTCTAGAAGGATGACAAGGGGGCCGCCCGCAAAACCGGCCGTCCCACGGATCAACAATTTTGCGGGCGGCCCCCTTGCCGCCCTCCTAAAGGGTAGTGAGGGTACCTATGGGTGCCAAGGGCCCCGGGTACCTCATGACAAGCATATGGACCACTCGGATAGAGGATGGGCCTGTCCTTATAATTAGAGATATAGTAATCCCTAGCAGACTTTGCCTTGTATAGAAAGGAATATACAGTACTAGTCGGGTGCGTTATATCTCTAAGAGGAGATCCCTTGGCCGTAATCCGGTTGGGACTCCTACCTTGTAACCCTGTCCCCCAGTATATAAGGGGAGGCAGGGCGCCCCATGAGGGTAGGTTGAGTTGGTTCATCAGAATCGCTACCACAATTCCTCAAAGGAATACACCCCAAACTGGACATAGGGTATTACCTCACATTGAGGGTCTGAACCAGTATAAAATCTCCCTGTGTTCCTTTGCAATCCACCGAGTTTCCATCCGCCGAGTAGCCCCATATATTTATTGCCGGTGTAAAACATCAATAGTTGGCGCGCCAGGTAGGGGCTTCGGCGCGATCTACATCTACAAGCTCGATGGATCTAGCAACCGGAGTCGACGGCGACAAATTCTCCACTGGTGACACGATCACATTCGGAAGCCTCAACTTCGTCGCCGACAAGTTCGGCAACCTCACCTTGGCCGGCTCGGACTCAATCCGATCTGCCAGGGAACCAGCCGGCTCCGCGCCAGTTGGCCCACACGATGCTGCAGCGACCATCATCGACTTGCTGCGGCAATCTTCCACTTGCTTAGGTCTTGGGACAACTCTTCCTTTCAGTGTTCGACTCGGACTCAGTCTTGAGCCGGCCGAGATCGAGCTAAGAAGGGAAGAGATCGTCAATCTCCCATACAGACTCGGCAACGCCGTGGATACCTTCAATCAACATCCGACGCAGCAAACCCGATCCCCTGGAGTTCGACTCGGATACGGCCCAGAGCCGCTCGAGATTGGATCTAGGGAGGTCGGAGTTATAATCACCCCCATCAACTATTTCGACTACGACTCTCTGTCGGATTCTGACTCTAAGTCGGACAGCAGTTCGGCAAGCTTCTCCCCGCCACGAGAAATCTTCATGGCATCCAAAGGCTCTACTCCTACTCAGGAATCACACCGGCTACGCGAGCAGCAAGAGGAGGAAGCACGCCGACTACGAGAGCAACAAGAGGAAGAAGGAAGACGCCGACACGACGCTCTACGCAGGGCCGGGCGGACTATACATCAACAAATCCTCCAAACCCGAGTCTGTGACCACGACGTCTACATTACTCCTCAACAGAACATCGTGGCTGCTGCGACTCTACTGGATACACTCCAGTTCGGGCCTGATCACCAGGCCACCCCGACAATCGCAAGGATAAAAGCCATGCTTACTGCTGCTGCATGTCAGCAGCACCAACAGTCGGGTGATACCCTCATACCGACCAACCGGTCGACATCCCCAACGGCAGTCTCATCTACCTCAAAGCAACACCGAGCGGATGGCTCCAGTCAGCCGCATACGGAGGCACGTCAAGCGTCACTCGGCAACCCCAACGACAACCGGCGACGTCAATGCAACCGTTGGGACAATCAGGACCTCCGAGACCGACTACGGCGCGACCTTCGGCAAGACATCATCGCTCGGCGCCGTGAACGGGAAGAAGATGAGCAACGCCAACTGGAAGACAAGAACAAGCGTTTCGGCCTCCACCATGAGCGGTTTCGCCACCGTATTCGGAGTTGGAGCCCTCATGAAGACGAAGGCGTACCGGCCTTCACCTAGGAGCTACAACAAGTCGACTGGCCGTCAGACTTCAAACCTACCGAGATAGAAAAATACGACGGCAAGACCAACCCCTAGTCTTGACTCACAGTTTACACTCTGGCGATCCGAGCAGCTGGAGGAAATCACAAAGTCATGGCTAACTACCTCCCAGTCGCTCTAGCCGACTCAGCGAGAACATGGCTAACAGGCCTTCCCAGGCAATCCATCGGCTCCTGGGGAGAACTCCGGGAACGCTTCATCGCCAACTTACAGGGAACATACGAGAGGCCATCTTCTGAGTACGACTTATATCAATTACATCAAAGGAAGAACGAGTCTCTTCGTGACTTCATCAAGAGGTTCTCTGAGAAGAAGAATTCAATCCCAATGATCAAGGATGAGGTCGTCATCGCCGCCTGTCGAAAAGGAGTCAAAAACACCTCGTTCATCGACAAATACACGCGGAAGCCTCCTAACTCAGTCAAGGCTTTATTCGACATGGCGAACAAGTACGTCGACTCGGCTGACGCTGTGGCTGAGGCCCTCGATGACAAGAAGACACCCTGACAAAAGAAGCGGGAGGGCACCAACGACGCGGTCCCGACTAAAGTCGGGAGTCGCAAACACAAGTCAGACGCTTCATTGTGGCAATCGGTCACAACCGTCTTTGACTTTCAACAACTGAAGATTATCAGAAGAACAAGAGACAAGCTCGGGGGCTCAAAAGCCTAAACACAAGGATAGCATCCTCGCTCCCAAATACCGAACAACTAAGTCGCTTCCTGATAAAAATTTCCTCATTTGGCTTGACAATGCCGCAGCCACTTACACCTAATAGGTGTACAAGCTGCACCTTTTTTTAGGTTTTTCCTCTTAAATGGTTGCAAAAGTACTCGAGTAGCATAAATTCCGATCCGTGAAACTTTGCTCCATGAAAGACGAACTCAAGTCACCCAAAACGCGTGTCTGGGAAAGAGCCACGAGCCAACTCCCAACGCTAGGGGGCTATGACTAGTCGGGCAGAGTGTTTAAACGTAAGGGGTCAACTACTCGAGGAAATTAATATCAAAAAGAGGAAGAACACGTATTTACATATATTGTAAAATACA
This sequence comes from Oryza meyeriana var. granulata, assembly GCA_003991445.1. Lineage (NCBI taxonomy): Eukaryota > Viridiplantae > Streptophyta > Magnoliopsida > Poales > Poaceae > Oryza > Oryza meyeriana. The sequence goes on along the minus strand of RYFJ01000118.1, from coordinate 4,246 downwards.
TTTTATTCGGGTGATTGTTTTCATCATCAGATGCTACTCATCCGATATGTTTATAGTGCAGGGCCAGCTCCGGATACGCGTGACAGGAACTCAGGGCTGCGAGCCTATCTCCTATGCTCAGGGGCTGGACAAGTCTGCCAAAATACACTCGGGATGCTCCACGAGGGCTACTGACCGAGTACTTGCACCAGTCGGGACGACATCTTCCCCGGTTACGCTCCATATGAGCTGACAACCGACCTCCGGCGCTAGTTGGGGGTCGTATACTACTCGACTGGGTGAGGTACACCCCATGAGGGTCGCCAGCTGAATCCTACGCTAACGCTAGGTTCGGGTACCTTATTCGGTCGCAACTCGGCTAAGTAGGTACACCCATGAGGTCGCCAGCCGAATCCTATGCTAATGCTAGGTTCGGGTACCTTATTTGGTCACAACTCTGTCAGATCGAGTATGCCCCATGAGGGTCGCCAGCCGAACCCTCTGCTAATGCAAGGTTCAGGTACCTTGTTCGGCTTTACCCAAGTCAGAGAAGACTTACATCGTCAAAGCGCATCCGGGGTTCTCATGCACCGCGTCACACCTAAGGAGGACAAGCAGATCCTATAATATACCTACTCAGGCTTATGTGGCAACCGGGTTGCATCCAGAACGTAAGTCGGAAAGACTTGCAGATAAGGATTTCTCTGGCTGATTGCGGTTACCGACACCAAAAAACTCATCCTGACATGCGATGGATGATACTTCTATAAAGCTATGCTGGGTAGATCGGCTCAGGCCGGCTTATTTGGTAGCAGCAACCAAGATATGAGTTCCTACAGTAGTATGCTCCATGTGGGCCGCCCGCAGGCTGAGTTGAAATTATAGCGCTGGTGCTACCAACAGGAGCCGATGAGGTAAACAGATATGCTTCATGAGAGCCTTATTACTAAACATATAGTTTGGGTATCTGTTTATCCACCAGGTCTCGAGGATATATCCTTACAAGGATCAAAGCTGGTCTTCATTAAAATTAGGATGCAGGTATCTTTCTCGGGTACACCTGACCACGCCGTGGATTTATTTTCATAAAGTGGTACTCGAGCCTACATGCGTGGCCATCAGTTGCCATGCAACATATTCCGCTGACATGATGCAGAGGAGTCTAACTTTCAAGTATGCACTACTCGGGAGAGACTATAAATTTCTCATTCCCGCTGACATGTGACGCGGAGGAGTTCTAACTTCTGGGTGGGACGCTACTCGGGAAAGACTATAAACCCCTCTTTCCAGCTGACATGACGCTGAAGAGTCCCATATACGAGTAGCATCCTACTCGGCAAGACTATAAATACCCATTCCGACTGACATGAAGTCGAAGAGTCCTACATAGGAGTAGTTCCCTGCTCGGCAAGACTATAAATCATATTCCGGTTGACATGATACCGAAGAGTCTCATATACCAGTAGTAATCTACTCGAGAAAGACTTCCAGGTTAAAGATCTTTGACTTTATGTTTAATTGTCTTCACAATTAAGCACAAAGTCGAGGGCTACACCTAATAGGTGCGCCTATTCGGCGCACACTATTCATACTTCTACATGGAGCCCTTCATAGCCTCGCTACCAGCTGACATGAAGCAGGACTCAGGAGAAGAAGCACTCGGACAAAGAGTACTCGGGAGCAATGCACTCGGGAAGACTTCACTGTGGAGGATGAGCACTCGGCATCAGCTGTGACTCAACTATGAAGGTCTCAGGGGCTACTGTGGGTGCCATAGGCTCCGGGTACCTCATGACAAGCATATGGACCACTCGGATAGAGGATGGGCCTGGCCTTGTAATTAGATATATAGTAATTCCTAGCAGACTTTGACTTGTATAGAAAGGAATATACAGTCCTAGTCGGGTGCGTTATATCTCTAAGAGGAGATCCCTTGGCCATAATCCGGTTGGAACTCCTACCTTGTAACCCTGTCCCCTAGTATATAAGGGGAGGCAGGGCGCCCCATGAGGGCAGGTTGAGTTGGTTCATCAGAATCGCCACCACAATTCCTCAAAGAAATACACCCCAAACTAGACGTAGGGTATTATCTCATATTAAGGGCCTGAACCAGTATAAAATCTCCCTGTGTTCCTTTGCAATCCACCGAGTTTCCATCCGCCGAGTAGCCTCATATATTTATTGCCGGTGTAAAACATCGACAGTACCGCCTATAAAATTGTAGACGGCCGTCGGCCGATGACCGTCTGTCATGTCATTGAAAACGCCCTCTATGAGGGTATTTTTTAACGTTTAAAAAACACCCTCCCAAAGAGCGTTGGAAGTATATTTTTGTAAAATTTCGAAAGAAAAATATACTTTTGTAAATACTTTTTAAAAAAATATAAAAATAAAAAAAATTCCACAAAATCTGATTGGCCATATTGGTAGACCCATGGTGGCCAGGGAACAGAGGTGGGTTGGGTTGACCTGCGTCTCCGCCATCTGCCCGTAGCCTCCCACAGCCTTGCAGCCCGGCCCGGCCCGCCCCATCTGCACCCCTACAGTCGTAACCATCACCGGAAAGAGGAAAAGAAAAGAAAAGAAAACGGAGACTCCTCGAATCCTCGACTCGAGCTCGAGCTCCAACTCGGAGAGATCTCCGGCGGCGAGGCGGGCAGCGGTAGCGGCGCCGGAGATGGCTGGGGAGGACGACGCGCTGTACGAGATCCGCCGCCTCGCGTCGGGATCCCACGAAATCCCTCGTGTGAGTGCGCAAGACGCCGGCCCATCCCATCTCCCCTCCTCTCCTCCCCTTGCACACCGGCGGGCCTCGAATCCGATCGCGGAATGGTTTCCGTAGTATGGGATTTCACGGGTTCGTTATGGGTTTCTGTCAGGACCCGGCCTTGCTTGAGCCCTGATAAATTCCTCGTGTTGCTCGAAGATTTTCTTGTAAATTTGATACGTTTAGGCGGGCGGGGAGGCGTTATTTTTTTTTCTTTGATGAGGGGATATTGTCTGAGTGTTCTCACATTGGTTCACAGGCTTCTAATCCTTTTTATTGTAATATTTTTATGGAATATTGTGATTAAATTTGCTTTGATTCCGCCTGGATATTTGTTTGTGCCTCCATGTTGACTTACCATATCTTGTATTGTTTTGGGAGCTACCGTTTGTATTTTATCCTCGTTGTTTGTAATCGCAGGAAGGAGAAAGCACTGGAACAAGTGGTGATGCAGGAGGAGTGCTGTCCTATCTCTCTTTGCAGGGTACATCACCTCCCCATCTTCTTTCCCTCACATCAAATCATTCACTAAATTAATGCAGGAGAAAATGCACCTAACCGCCAGCTTCTTCATATAACTATTTTGCCACATTTTTTGTAGGTGTAAGCAAGCTCAGGAGAGGTGAGTAGGAACAGCACATTGGTGGAGTAAGAGGAGGAGGAGGGAGAAATGCATCATTTTTGGTTTCTCTCACGAAACGCGAGTAATGTGGGGTAGGCGTTGGCAATTGGCCATCTTGCGGAAGGGTGATGCTATGCCTTCACCTTGTGGCATATACTAGTGAGAGCCCAGCATTGCTACTTGTTACATGGCAGTTGATTTTAAATACTTCTCAGTGGCAACAAGACCACAAATGTATGCCAATTCCTAATAATCCAACATGAATGGTTCTCATGCTAAGTATGACAGCTATCATTTTTTTATACCTGTAATGCTTGGTACGTATAGTGTTGAGAATCCTTGTGTGATTTAATGTATCATCTCCGAATGAACGAGGCATACATTCCTTCAATGTAAAATGGGTGTTCTGGAAGTTGTCTATTGATCCGCGACCGGCATAGCCTCAGTCATCTTGTAAAATGCTGGTGGAATAACACCATCTATGACGAATTGCAGGTAACCACAAACTTCTGCAAATCATTAGATGATCACAGGAGCAATAACCTGGCGTAGCTGGCTGACTACCATGCGCAATGAGGAGTTAAACTGACAAGCATAACCGGCCCGATCGTTGTGCGTACTTTGCTAACTATTTGGCTCTCCTCTGGAATTGTCTGTGGCAACACAAATTACTGACTAAAAGTTGACAATTTGGTTGGCAAGTTAATATTGCAATGCTCAGCAGAAAACTTTAATGATTATTGGAAGGCTTACAGTCATGAAAAAAATTCTTACTATCACCCAGTTCAGTACGTCATCTATTAGATATTGCAGAAGGCAATTACCTTTTAATCTATTTTTAGAACCACTACTTACCATTAGCCTACATTCTCTCTCTC
>RYFJ01004195.1:0-57878 GCA_003991445.1 Oryza meyeriana var. granulata | reverse complement strand
ATCTCACCTCTGCTCAGCTCCCATTATAGGGAAACCTGCCCCTACCTCCTCCCTATCCCCAAGAAATCGAACCAGTCGCGCAACGGGGAGTGGAATGAAGCTCCGAAACTTAGATCCGAATCCCTAATCTGTCCACCGCCACAATCTCCCAAACCGACTACTCTGGCCCTCTTCCCCTTATATAGCAAGCACGATACACTTAGAGCTTTCTGCTCAAGTTTAAGCCCTAGCTCCCTAGCCGCCTCCCGTATGGCCTGATTAGCACCTCGCCCCGCCAGTCCCAGTCGTGCACCTCTCGTCTTAGCCGCCATAGCACCTCCTACCTCTGACACCGCCGAACCTAAGGAAAGCTAGGCTGCCACCCCTCGTCGCAGATATTGCCGGAGCAATTTTCCGCGAGAACCCAAAGAGCATCACCGCTGAGCTCCCGCTGGCGCCTCCGCACTGTTAACGCCTTTCTACCTCCTAGCTTTTGCCCCCACCCTTGCTTACCCATTCCTGCCTTCTCCACGCACCCAGCCGCCTCCGTCGCTAGCCCATCGTGGCGCCACAGTGACCCACGTCGGAGCCCACCGCTGCCCGTTGAATCAATCGTGAAATCATCTTGCTGTCATCAACCACTGAATTTCCCACTTCCTATCTTCCCTTAGTAGATCTCCCTTTAGATCGTAGACAAATCCCGCCCTTCCAATCCAACTCAGACATCCGTTCAATCTTAAGCCACCGATCAAACCTCATAAAATCCTACCCCCATCCTGCCTCTACGCCCGCCTGAGATCCATTTTCCCCGTCGTCCATCCTCCTCGTAAGCCGTTCCGCCGCTTTGCCGCCCTCGCCCATACAATCCACGTCCTATTTCAGCCCACTTCCTACCCAACACTCCCAAGACCCCCTCAACCTCTTATGTGCCTTCTCCCAGAATCTTCCGGACGCCGCTTCACCGTCTCCCTTACCTTAGTCGCCACTGCCTTTGGTCACCCCACCATTCCGTCTCACAACCTCTCGGTGAAGCACCCTCGTCTCCTCTTCCATCCCGCCAGCTCACCGTTGTCCGGCCCGATGGTTGCTGCGCACCATCGATCCCGCCGCCCCACTGCGGTCGTCGCGGAGGACAGCCCCCTTTCTTGAGGCCATACCGACTGCCTCGCAGAATCTAACCGCTCCGGTGGTGCCCCGGGCGCCCACTTCCCCACCACGTCGGCCCACCCGGGCGCCGCGTCAGCTCATCGGCCCGCCGTTGCTGCCGTGTGCAGCCACCAACGCTGCGCAACGTTGCCATCTCCCGCTGCCGCGTGACTGGTCCACCGTGCGCTGTCCCCCGTAGTACTGTCTTGGCCCCGCGCGTCGCGTCCCGGGTCCAGTGACGCCATTTAATTCATTTATTGCGCAATAAATCACTAATAATTATTTTACATTGAAATCACAAAACTATAAAAATTCATAACTTAATTCATACGAACTCCGATTAAGTCCATCAAATTATTAATCAAAAAATACAAGAATTCCTTAAAATATTTTTCAGCCCATGCTTGACTTCCAACATGTACTGTTTGAATATTGTGCATGTTCGTTATAGAATCTATTAGTCAACCTTCGACTACGAGTCGTAGCCAAATCGAGCCGACAAGCAAGTCACAATCTGATCATTTTGCACCTACCTTTGCTAAAAGCTTGTTTATTTAAAAAACCGCACGTTTATTATTCATGTGTTATGATTAAACCGTATATAGTAACTCTGCCTATTAGTATTAACCTCTTCCCTGTCACTGTAACACATATTAGAATACATTCTTAGGACCTTACTTATACTTAAAATAATTAGTTATCTGGAATTAAAATATGATTACATTCTGCACTCTGTCGGAGGATGAACCTGCGCGGAGTCTCGAGACCCCCCTTTAGATTCTGCCAGGAGTTTTCTCAGGGAGTGCCGTCCGTGAAGAAGGATGGTCGATGGATGGCACACAAGCAACAAGAAACAGTTCGGCCACGGAGGCTAATACCCTACTCCTGTATGTTTGCACTGGAGATTAGTGTTCTACAAGGTGTTCTCCTCGGGAGCTCAGAGCTAGCCTAACCCGGGGAGCTAAGACTGTCTAGGAGCTAAGCTCGGAAGCGAGAAAGAAGAAAGACCCGGGTCAAGGAAGAGAAGAAAGACCGGGCTCCAGAGTCAATCTAAGCTGCCCATTGCCCCCTCTTTCATTGGCATGTTCCTTCTTTTATCGAGCCCAGATTCCAGAAGTGCCAAGGTACATGCTGATAGAAGAGCTTCTCTCGGTATGGTCTGTCCGCGTCGCACGCACGTGCGCTGCCTGCTCGCCACGCCGGCAGTAGGTACTGCTAGCCCGCCTGCGTTGCCATGCCGGAGCTGCTGCCGCACGTCTGGTCGGCTGCGGAGGACGCTGAGCGTGAGACATGTGACGCGCACGCCTCCAAGTCAAAGGCTCTGACTGCACAGCGATTTGCACAGTGAAAGAAGCCTCCGTAGTCAAAAGGCTCGACTGTGAACAGGGAGCAGGCGCCACAGAGCGAGGCGTGTCACGCTCCGTCGCCTCGTTGGAGAGTTGGTCCGCTCGGGTCAACCTCGTACCCGGAGCGAGTCAATCGCGCTCCCGGGACCCAGGACCGAGCAGTCGGCTCCCGAGCACCGAGCCGAGGACCCGGGACGGGGAAGTCGGCACCCGGGACCGGGACCGAGGCTGTCGTCACGGGCCCAAGGACCAGGAAGTCGGCACCCGGGACCCGGGGACCCGGGCCCGGACGGGACCGGAATGTCCCCGGCCACGGCCCGAGGAAGATGCACCGGGGAGACGCTCCCGGCCCGGGAAGCCCATCGGGCACGGGCATGCTCGTGCCCCGGCACTTAGCAGGAGAGCCGGTCGCCAGATTGTGCAGAACTGGGCCCGGAGTAGCTGGGCGATGGCAGAAGACCCACGCGACCCCGGGGTATGGACCCCCTGTCCCGTTTCACCGACAGACTCAATGTTGGAAAATAGAACTTTGGATATGTTAATGTTAAATTAACTAAAATTGATCTAAATGGTGGGCTTTGGTGTATGGTTTTTTTGTCGCACCCATGCAATTAAGAACCGTTTCGCCGGAACCTCTTAGGCAATTGCTCGTTACTTTCACAAGCCAGTGTGATGGTAACGGCTGGGCTTTGTAGTGTCTCTTCTCCCTCTCCTCACCGTTGTGAGAATGCGTGACGGAGTTGGTTCGGCTCGGGGTCGGGTTGATCGGCTTCCGGATCCCATTGTGGCGCAAGGGGGTAGCCTGTCCATATGGGGTGCCCTGTCAGCAAGCTGCAACCTCAGATGGTGTGGATGGTAGGAAGAGTTGCGTGAATGGTCCTATCACAGTCTCTCGCGGGTGTCTGGTACACGTTGGCGCACGGGAATGTGTGTAACGGCTGTGTCTTGTGGTACAGTTGTACACCTCTGACCAGAGTTAAATCTATTCAAATAGCCGCGCCCGGATAAGGCCGATTGGTCAAGACTCACCATGATTAGTCTCACCCTTACTTAATAACTAGAACTTAATGGAATTGCGTATAGTCAGATGGATAGGTTGGGCTGCTAACGCGGTTGTAACATTGAATCAGAGAATTAATGTTAATCAATTAATCAATATTTACCGTTTGCCGAACTACACTGTTACAACTGCTTTTATGCAAATAAACCTCCAGTTATCCTTGCCCCCTATGCATTGTGCATATTTGTGGGTATATGTTGAGTACTGTGGGTGGTACTCAGTCTTGCTCCTTTCCTCCCTCTTAGTGGGATACATATCTATTGAGGACAACTAGAGACTAGGCTGGCTCCGCCGTCAAGATGCCTGTGGATTGAGATCTCGCTTGGCTAGCTCTTTATATAGCTTATTTATCTTTACCGCTGTATTTATGTAAGATAATTATTCTGTTTATGAGACGCACTCTGTATCGCAACTTGTTAGTGTACCCTGACTTTCCTGACAGTGATTTTATACACATGAATATTCAGAATTTCGTAGTGAATTTCTAGGCTCACAAACATGTGGTATCAAGGCGCACAGTGATGTGTTTGGAGTTGTGTCTTATGGGTAAATTGGTACACCTCTGGCTAGAGTAAAACTATTGAATAGCCATGCCCGCGGTTAATGGGCGGCTTAGCAATGTTTCTTGTGATAGTCCCACACTACCTTAAATGAATAATGGATGTTGGAACATGTAGCCCCAGGTGGAATGGTGGCCTATACCGTTTTGGTAAAGTATAGTGTGATTAGATTATTTAATAATTAATATTTTTTTACTCTCTTAAATGCTTGTTAAATGCTATTTATCGCAAAAATTGAGCCATATTATGCCATCCTCTGTTACTTGTGCATTTACGTATTTTTGTATGGCTTGCTTAGTATTTTATGTACTTACCTTGCAATCAAAATCATCATTAGAAGAGACTTCAGTGAAGATGATTCTTAGAGAACTGAGCGGAGCCTGTCAAGTGCGTGGAGTGGGTGTTGTCACATCGTCGTAGTTTATTTCGTTGTTAGAATTTTATTAGCTTGAAGGTGCCATTAGTCTCTGTAATACCTATTTTCTATATAAACAATACTTTGTTTATCAACTTTGTCATGTGTGCCTCGGTTGATTCCTGGCGAAGATTTACACACAATAAAGTTACCAGAATTTTGGGATGGAAATTCTAGGTGTGACTGGCCCCATCGAGTCCCCTCGTCTGTGCCACCGACATATGAGCCCCCACCGGCCCCTCCTCACTGTGACTGCCATGTGGACCCCTCGCATAGTGTCTCGAGAATCCTGGCCGTTCGATATTCCAGATCAAACCCCAGGCCGTCGGATTTCCATAAAGCCCAAAAACAATATCCACGTCCGATCTCCTCTAGATCCAATCCAAGCCGCTATTCACAAAACCCTAGATCCTTGCCACATTAGCCCTAAACCACATCATCGATCCAACTCAGCCACACATCAACTCCTCTATCCATGTGTTGCCACGTTGCCGCCACATCACCTCATGTCCACCAGCCATCTTTCCTCTGTTCCATGACAAGTCCACCATCAGCCTAGCCTATGACAGTGGGCCCCACTCCTTTCCACGGTTAAAAATAATTTCTTTAACAATTATTTCTAAGGATATTCTGAGAATATTCTTTTCAATTCTTTTTAGATTTTCTCTGAATTCAATCTTCTGGAGACCATAACTTTTCCGTTCGAACTCCGATTGGATCCGTTCTTCTTCCTAAATTTATATAAAATCATCATCTACATGTCTATGTACTTTATGTACTGTTTATTTAGAGTTTCTTAGGTTTTTCTTATTTAGTGTAATCGCGTAGATTTCACTATTTCGAAGGATCGCGAGATCGAGAAGGTTCGGAAGATCTATGAAAGACTTTTTGATTACAACATAAGTCACACGACAATCCTCTTGAGCATATTGATCTCATTTGTGAAAACTATTTTATTTAACGTTATTATATGTAATGTTGAATGTCCATATTATGAGTAATTATTATATTCGATAATTCCTTGTTTATGACCAATATTTTGCTATTGATATCTATACCTTGATCCCTTAGTGATTAATATTGACTAGCTGGATGGCTACTTAACGATCTAGCTGGATTATTTAGATTTTGCTTAGCCATTCCTAGAAACTTTAGCATCATTTTATGTGGGATAACTGTTCATTCACCAACGATTAATCAATGATTATCGGTTATATTTTCACGACAGTTGGTTGTGGCTGGTTAATTAATCTTGTCAACTAAAACTTGACTGATGGTGGGTTATGAGCACATGGAATGATGATTGTCGGCGAAACGGGACTGGGGTCCCCACAGTCGCCGGGACGCGTGTCTTGGCCACGTCAGTTTCCCCGGGGCCACAATCTGCACAAGCGACGGCCAGCTATGGTCGTCGTCCCGCTGAGCGCCCGGGCCGAGCACCGCCCGGATCTAGCGGCATAGCCTCGTCCCCGGGGGCCATCTCGCCATCGGCCCCAGGCTCGTCCCCAGGGCACCATCTCCATCGCCCCCGGGCCCGTCCCCGGGGGCCATCCTCGGCCCCGGGCCTCGCTCCCGGGTGCCACCTCCAATCGGCCCCGGGCCTCGTCCCGGGCCGCCTCCATCGGGCCCCAGCCTCGCCCCCAGGGCGCCATCTCCAATCGGCCCCGGGCGCCATCCCATCGCCTCGGCCCCGGGGCGTCTTCATCGCTCGGCCCCGGGGCGTCATCGGCCTCGGGCCCATGCCTTGCCTCCGGGGCGCCATCATCTCACCCCTGTGCCCGAGGCCCACATGTCGGTCCCCGACAGGCTCTGCGCTAGCTCTCCAACTACCCACATTAATGGTGACGCGACAAGGCGCCTCCCGCCTATCTCCCGACAGCATCTCCAGGAGACAGCCGCCCACAGCGGCCAGGCGGCAAGACGACCAGACAGCCGCCCGTAGCAGCCGGCCGGCAAGAAGACCTGCTCCAGCCGCCCGCAGTAGCTGAACTAGGCGGCGACCAGATGTCCCTCCGGTGTGGCGCAGCAGGCGGCCGCGTGCGTGCGACAAGACGAATCGTAGCTATCTTTCTCATGTATCTCGGCGCTGTGGACTCTCCTTAACGATAAAAGGAGGATCCATCCACTGAGAGGGGGGGGGGGAGTTTTTTGGGCACAAGCCCCAGGCGAGTTCGGTAGAGCTTCCGTTAGAGAGCTTCCGTCTTCTTCTTCTCCGACGAGAAGCCTAGTCCCGGAGAGAATTCGAGAGCTGCTCCCGTTCGCTCCCGGCTAGTTTCCGAGCTCCCGGAGTTCTCCTTGTAAACTCCAAATCACATTCATCACCACAGATAGCAAACACACAGGAGTAGGGTATTACGCCTCCGAGCGGCCCGAACCTGTCTAACTCCTCCTGTCTCCTTGCCGCTCATTTCTCAGCTCGGGTCCCCGTGCTATCTCTCACCTCGGGTCCCCGGGCCCGAGCAGGTACTCGTCGGTCCGACGCCGCAGTCACCTGAGAACTACTCCCCTGCCGAATCTCAAAGGGGGGGTCTCCAGACTCCCCGCTGTCGAGGTTTCATCCTTCGACAATGATGATGCTAGTGGTGCTCATAACAATTAAGGACCGGTTTGTGGATTATTTGTTGCGAAGCAATATCGTACTAACCACAAGCCAGAGTGGGCAACGATTGGACTTGTAGTGCAGCATGTCCTAGCAGGAGGCACCATGGTGTGTTTAGTTGATAGACGGTAGTGTCAATAAATCCACAGTGGCAGCGCCAATAAGTCCATATTTGGAAGCCAAGAGTTTCTCTAGCCTGGAGCTGGGCCACCTCTACTGGCGGACTTACGTGACCATTTTGTTGGGCATGTTATGTGAAAGTCTTGCCATGGTTTCCCCTTTGCAATACCATGTGGTATTTCGGGCATGGTGACATGTGTGGAACCATGTCTTGTGGGTAAATTGGTACACATTTGGCCAAAGTAAAATTGTTCAAATAGCCGTGCCCACGGTTAATGGGTGACCTAGCAATGTTTTTCGTGATTAGTCCTACACTGCTAATAATGATAATAAATAATAGAAACTTGATAGCTCCAATTTGGGAGGGTTTTGGTTTGAGCCTGAACTGCATTGAAGTGCTATTCAGTGACTGGTTTAATGTTGATATTAATTAAACTATACTATTTTCAATGTTTTTAAATGCAAATAATTTAAATGCTATTTATGCAAATAAGCTATATTATGCATTTACTTTGAAATCATGTTGAATTATTTTGTATTCTATATATGACTTGTTGAATACGGTGGGTGGTAATCAGTCTTGTAAAATTACAATCATCAGAGTGAATATTTGCATAGAAGGAGAAGTTTGGTGTTTGGGTTATACCCTAGTTGAGCTGTCTATGGGCTTTGTGCTGAAGCTTCAACAGTGTTGCCGTTCCGTTGTTGATTTTCTTCTGTGCGAGGACTAAGTGACTCTTCTGTAAGTATTTATCAAGTTGTCGATTTATGTATCTTGGCTGATTCTGAACAAATATTTACTGTATAAATTAGCTTTGAAAATTTTGTTGAATTTTCGGGCGTAACAGGACCTCGTCTCAAGCGTCGACGTCCGTTCCGCCATGGCTGCCGACGGAGGACGCCGCGGCTGGGACTCCACATCCTCCGCCTTGGTAGGCCTGTCGACTAGCTCCGCCTCTTGGCTTCACCACTTCTCCAGCTGTGCAAGCTCACGGGTCACCGTTCGGCCGCCTGCCGTCGGCGCCGTCCTCTGCACCCCCAGATCCGCCGCCTGTGGACCCCACCGAGGCACGGGCCAACGCCGCCTCCACGGCGGAGGATGTCATCGCCGAGGAATACCCTCTGTCGCTCCCCTTTGAGGCGGCGGCGGAGGAGGAGGATGTGGCCACCGTCGTTGTAGACTCCATCGGCGCCGCGTCTATGGAGGAGGCCTCTGAGGCTAGCGCGGCTAGTGTCGTGCTCACCGACACCGACAAGCTCCGCGACCGGATCATGAAGCAGGTACACCGGTTCCCCGCCTTTGTGAACTCTGTAGTCCAGAGTTTAGCTCACCGGCAAGTTAGATGATGGCTCATGGGCCATGGGTTCCGCGTCTCGCAGCTCTTGCGCGGCGCGTTTGGGTGGCTAGCCAGGCTCGATCGGGGGTGGGGAGTCACGGCTAGGCTGACGACTGCACAGCCCATAACGAGTCCGCCCATGCTGCTCCCAATCCACGCTCAACTCGTTCTCATGCCGTGTATTGAGTTGTTGAGAATTTTTAAGCAGGTACAGTATAGGTCTGTCATTTTTAATCGGCCTCCATATTGCTACGTTGTTGAGGTTTTTAAGCTCTCTGCTATTCTCGTTTTTTGGTTCGACGGATGAACTCACTGGCGCGCGAGAGAGGTGACTTTCCTAGCATTCACATCCGGTATTCTCTTTCCCCTAAACTCACACCTCTGTTCTCATTTTGCTCGCTAGGGAAACATATAGATTAATTATTCAATATCAGTATGTTATCACAAGCGGATGAGATTTATTATTCTTTTAATCTGTTCTATTGCTCTCATGTCAAACAAACGATGAACTTCTGGTTATCTCTATCAACTCGGTCAAACTCACAGTCAACCTGTAAATTACTTTCAGAATAAAAGTGTTTAGCAACTCAGTGTAGTAGTAATGGTGGTATTTTTGCAGTGACATCACTACTGTGCCTGCATATATATGATGTATAAACTCTTTGTATGTTTATGCTGCTATTTGACAGATCAATTAATCAAGATCACAAACTACTATTTTCATTAGAAATTCTAGACATTGTAGATTCGGTTCAGATTCCATTCAATCTGAAATTTATATAGAATCTATATGTATAGCAATCAGTATTGTGCCTGCATCTATACAACTTAAACTTTTTATATATGTTTATGCTTCTACCTTTGACAGATCAGTTAACCAAGATCACAAACCACTATTTTCATTGGAAATTCTAGACATTGTAGATTCAGTTCAATCATTTAATCTGAATTTTATATGAAATCTATATGTATAGCAATCAGTATTGTACCTGCACCTTGAACATATTAATTAATCTAGATCACAAACCACTGTTTTTCATTGGAGATTCTAGACATCGTAGATTCAGTTCAGATTCTATTCAATCTGAATTTTAGATGGATCCTGAATTTCATTTATATCTTTTTAGAGTGAGTGAGTGAGAATAAATACAAAAATCAATATCATTTTTTTGTCTAACAATTTTTTTTGGCTATGTGTTTACGTAACCAATTTGACCCGATGGAAAATATTAATACAGTAAAGTTGTCCCCGTTACAACGCATAGGCACCCAACACGTAACAACGCACAGTGGTAATTAAAATTCTGCCACCATGATTTTATGTGTGGCTTCACTAAATAGTAACACGTCCATGCATCTTAAGATTGTGTTAGTAATTCGTTTTAAGTAAAAATGCTCGAGAAAAATAATTACTCCTAGGTTATACATACAGGCAAGTCAAAACACATAAATTGTCTATATTTTGGTAGAAACACTATTCTATGTAGATTATTATGGAGCACTTGCTACGAGCTTATGAAAAAGTTATATACATATAGTAGTTTTTGTTGTATTATTCATGTTTTTAGCGGGCTTGTAAAATATGCATGAGAGAGACAAAAGAAAAGATTTTGAGAGGAGAAGATGCAACTTAGCTTGGCAGTCATGCATCCAATGTAAACATGAATACAAGTAGAATCAAGACAACTGATAGCTAGGTTAGCAAAATAGAAATAGGAAGAATGTATAACAACTTAACAAGGTGCTGCCCATCTGCTTCTTCCATGAGCTATGTGTCTTGTCTTTTTTTTTTTTACAATCTATGTGTCTGTCTACATTGCTCCCTAACACACTATATGTATCCCACCCCACTATATGTATCCCACCCCACTATATGTATCATGCCTCTGTTGTTATAATATTTGGGAACTTCCTGTAGGTCGCCACCCATGTACGATCGACGGTCCGCTTGCGTGCTACTCTACGTCCTCTTCCTATGCCGGAGACAGGAGTCTCTAGTTAGTCGGGAGTTCATGATCCCATTTCTTTTCTCTTTCCTCAGTTAAATTTTCTCTTCTTTTTTTCTTGCAAAATGGGAAATGGACCCAGGGAACAGCTAAATGCCATGCTTATTTTGTTCTGTGTTAGTGTTAACAATGATGATTAGCGCTCATGACAACCAAAGAGAGAGCACTACAGACTAACTCACTCTCACAAAATGATAAATCTATAACACAGTATACCGTTGGAACGGTATATGTATCAGACATAATATACGTAGGTATCAGACCTGAGATACCTAGGTATCAAATTATATTAATAGAACGGTATACCATACCCTGGTCTCACTCAAATCTGTTATCACTCGCGTCTCCGGAGTGACAAAAAGTTAACTATTCCGATCTCGGCGTCTGCCCTCCCCACGCATGGCGCGCCTCCGCTCCGGCTGGCGGTCACCCTCCTCTACTGGTACCACCAACAAGGCAACAAGCGAGATTCCACGCCCCTCCGTCGCCGGAAAACAACGAGCTTTTATGCTCCTGCTGCTAGTCAGTAGTCAACCAGCACCAATGCTATTTAGCTTTGTGATATACAGTGACCTGTCTGATAATACATCGTGTTGCTGGTAGGGATGGCAACGGTCGGGTGAGGTGCGGGTGGAGCAAAAACCCGCCCTCGACGGCGCCCACGACATTTGGCCATGCCTGCCCTCAATGAGACCCGTAGGTGGAATGTCACACCCACGCCCGCACCCGCGGGTCACCCACGGGTGTCGGGTCACCCGTGGGTGCGTTCATTGCACAATAATTAACATATTAAAATAACCATAACAATGAATATAACCAGAATTTGACATTCGAATTACCATCTCAGCAACAAAATTGATCAGAAAAAGAGATTAGGAATTTAAGAGCAGTACTACATGCTATATCCTGAAATAGACTAACATATCAAGCATTCGAGACTTAACATCCTGCTACAGCGCGATTTGGAATTCCCCGTGCGTGAGTCGTCGGCAGGCTGACGGCGCGACATGTGTGCACTGGGCGTCTGTGCGTCACAAGGACCGGCGACGCGTCGCAAGGGCCGGCGGCCGGGGGGTCGGCCGCGGGGGCCTAGGCGGCCGGGGGTGTCGGCCGCGGGCACCTGGGCGGCCGGGTCGAGAGGAGACGAGGAGAAAATGAGAGATGGGAGGCGCCATCGCGCCGTTAGGGAGTTGGGGTCGTCGAGGGGAGGGGTGGTGGTCTGGCAGGGTGGAGTAGATAAGGTCACCTAGGGTTTGCTTGGTTGGGCCGTTTGTACGCATGGGCCCTTGTTTACGGGGCCCGATAGACGCCCGCGGGCGAACTTCGTCACCCGCCCCCAACCCGCGTCTATCACGGGCCCCGATCCGATGACGCCCGTAGGCACGATTCTGCACCCGCGCCCCCCCGTGGTTTGATTTGCCATCCCTAGTTGCTGGGCAAAATTTGGCTTTGTTTCTCTTTGCACGCGTTTTTATTCTTTGTATTTAGCGTATGTTATGTTAAGCCTGATGCACTCCAGTTTCTTCTTCAGTAGATTGAGTAGATGAAATGACAGTGACCAAGGCTGTGCTTGTCTATAGATTGAGAAGCCTGAATATTCTCAGGGAAGATCATATTCAGAAGCGAAAACCATGCGTGCAGAAGCAGAACACATTGGCAAAATATCTACTGCTGCCTTCACTGCTCAGCCCTTGGAGAAACTTCAGGACCTTCTGATGAAGCAATTTTCTTACACCAACTCTCTCATGCTGAATTATTAGATTACTCGACATTTCGTAGATTACACCATGGACTTTTGTACTAGCTAGCCGACGCCCCTCTGATAAAGATTGCACTCTAGCCACCCAATTTGCCTTTTTCTTTGCATGTGTTGTATGAAGTTAAGGCCTTCAAGTCAGTTGTTATTCTGAATCAAAACAGATTCATGACTGCCGTCCTGTAAGGGAGATTTGATGATTTACCACTCTTTAGATTAGAGATTTAATGATTTGCCATCCTAGCTTAAACGTCATTGACTCAAGAGGTCCTACGTGATATTGTCACGCAATCTAAAGAGTGGCAAATTATCAAATACGCTCCTCGAAAATTGCAGCAGGAGACGTTCTTGAACGACCTGAAGATTGCAGGAGTGCTCCACTTTCCTCTCCCATGCTCCATTTCCTCTCGCCATATGAAGACTAGACAAGGGAGAATGAGGTCTTTACAATGGAGGTAGGTTGGAGCTGGGAGGAGGACCGGGCGTCAGGGATGGAGAAGGATAACAAAAGAGGAAAAAAATTCAAAATTTTATATTTTTCGCCATTTGCAAATATATACATGGAACAAAAAAATTGACAGAAATATACATGCGCCGCGGCGTGGAAGCACGGCACCGCACGGTCCCGCGGCACCGCGCCGACCCTGCGGTGACCATGGTGCCGCGCCTCCTAGCGCGCACCAAGAGCAGTACGCCTCGCTCCACTGTGCCGCTCACCGAGGGACTCTGGACCTGTACCGCTTTTTCCCCGGCGCGGCACCGGGCGCGGTGCTGTCTTCGCTTGCCCGCGGCGTGGCACCGTGCCGTGCTCAACATCTAATGACTAAATTAAAACTAATAGGTTAAAAACGCCTAGACATAAAACTTGAAAACTTTGGTAGCTCAAACGCTCTCAAATTGCCGGCCCTGTCTTCCAAAAAACTAGAGTAGTTTACAGGTTCCTGCTATAGAAATACAACGTGTGAATTATAAAACGTGTAAACTTATTGAAGTTATAACCTTTGCCACGGTATGTCCGCTGTCCCTCCGCTTCAGTAGGTTTGCTCACTTTTGCAAAACTCACGGCCATATTTTTACGTAAGCTATAGTATTCACGTATGCCTCCGATACGTATGAAAACAGAGCCTGCGAGTTTGCAAAATGTGCAAACATATTAAAAGCTCATAACTTTAGCTCAGTACATAGACTCTAAATTTTGTGAGCACCTATCTCTTGTGCACCTCTCTGTTCGAACACTTCACCTCCTTTATAGGCTGCGAAGCGCTCATTAATTAACACACGTAAGGACGAAACGCTTTCGGCGCATTAATCACAAAACGCTTTCGGTGCATTAGTTGTGATCGAGGATAAAACACTTTTAGCGCATTAGTTGTGATCGAGGAGAAAAGCTTTCGGCGCCATGATTCCTATTGTCGGCGTTGTCGTCCTGAAGTGCTGCTCTCAGTACCCTCTGCCTTATATAAACCATTAGTTCGATCAGATGAGGCACACAACTCATTGCAAACACTTATTGGAAACGCAGTGTTGCACTAGCAGAATACCATAGTAGATTATTGAGCATTTATCTGTGCACTTCACATCTCTCATAAAGATCTTGTCGCAAAATCTGTTTTGAAAATTGCAAGCACGTACTGGTAAGGTCATCTACTAAGGTGAATTTTAAGACATAATTTTTTGTTCGCTAGTTTGAAATATCATTTCATTCGCCAATGTAACCACTAATTTCAAGATTTAATTATGCGTTTTTATGTATAGTTACGATTAATGGCATCTAGACGCTGGGGACATGAACATCCTGACTGGAGGATGGATCCGTTCAAAGGACTTATCCTACCTTGGACGGACCATCCATTGTGCCACTGTGGTGATCGGTGTCAACTTGAAACAGCCATGTTACCAAGCATTCGTGAGAGGAGATTCTTCCTGTGTCCAAATAAGAATGAGGAATGGATTCTATGTCAGACCTATTTAAACTATTCTTTTAGGTATACAATATAGTTTGAATACAGCTAAAATATTTGTTTGCAGAACGATATAAGAATGTGCGGATTCATTGAATGGATTGACACGGAGAATCCACAATTTTATGGAACACGGTGGTACGCACCTACTGAAACAAGAGCTCAATACATACGCATAAAGTAGGAGTACGAGCGCAGAATAGAGGCCGAACAAATCGACTGGAGAAATAATTATCTAAGCTTCCCTCCATGGACGGAGCATCCTGAGTGCACATGCGGCGACCGTTGCCAAATTGAAACTTTCTTAAGACAAGAAAATTTTGGGATGAGGTACTTTATTTATCCGAACGTCGACGACGACTTCGTTATAAGTTGTGCTGTAAATTTAATTTCATGAATCATTGTAGTCGTCAGTTAATCTACCATATGAATGAATAAAATTTTGCACAATACACAGGCAGAGCCGAGGATGTGTGCATTCACAAAGTGGATTAACACGGAGAGATCGCTGTCAGATGGACGAATGATAACATAAGCCAAAACGATGTCACAATACATACAGGCGAAGGAGGAGCACGAGTGACGAATTGAGGCGGCTAGCTTAGACTGGAGAAACAATCCTTTTGGGGTGCCCAAATGGTCTGAGCGTCCAAAGTGCGCATGTAGAGATCGATGACAGGTGACGACATCGTTCACAAAAGGGAAGTACAGGAGGAGATATTTTATTTGCCCAAACATGAACGATGACTTCGTTGTACATCTCGCTCGTACTTTCATACGATCTTATCTGCTCTAAACATTGCTAAAAGAGTGCTATTTACACAGGAAAATTCAAGAGTGCGTGGGTTCACTTCGTGGATTGATTTTATGAAGCCGAACTATGAAGGCAGAAGGGTTACGGAGGCTGAAACAATAGCGGAGTACACTCGGAGGAAGAACGAGAACGGTCGAAACCGAGTTCAACCTTAGAGAAGGCGTCGGTAGCAACCCAACCTTGTCGTGTATTGGCAAGGTCACCCAACGTTGTCCTTTCGGTAATAGTTTGTAAACAACAAAGGCGTACTCGTACAAAATTCTACGACTCTTGTATTGCACAATAAAATAATTGTACGTTGATCATGTTATTAAATGTGGTACGCGTCGGAAACAATTTAAAACAAATTATTCATAGGTTAAAAAAATAGCTTGCATGTCGAAATGATGCTCAAAATTTGTTTTACTACTAAACTAGGTGCAACAAATATTACAACTAAAATACAACCATGCTACTCGTAGTCGTCCTAATCAAAACTTGTCGATGTACCACCCGTCTTTTTCTTGCCCTTTCCTCTCGCGCCTGCTGGGGGTCTCCGTCCTGAGAGCGACGATCTCTCGGGAGAACGTCGATCATGGGTGGACCTTCGTATCTATACATCTCTGGTGACATCAACGGCTCCATAATCCTGAGTCGGCTATGTCATTGGAGGTGGTTCGTCAATCTGCGATGGTCCTATCTTGTGTTGTGCTGTTGACGACCTCCCACCGTAGCTACACAAGTCACCATACGACTGTGTGCTTTCCCCATACGCCGCCATTTATTCGGAGGCATATATCCCTATTTGTTCGGAAGTCGTCCCCTTCAATAATTTCTTTGTAGTACTTGTTTGCAACATAAGCCGCAGACAAGTTGCAGTGGGACGACCTCATATTCCGTAGCATACAGTTGTGCTCCTCAAGCGTTGACACAACCCAGTACGACTCTGTTGACGCCGAAAATCGCCGGGTCTTGGTTCGGCGTCTGGGTGACACGCGAAGGCCTGGGAGATTTGCTTCACTCCAGTGCAGGTCCTAAAGTTCGAGGTTCGTAGGCGTGCCAGTCAATTTGACCCTGTAATTGACAAGGAGGAAAATGTTAGATCAATGAGCCAATCGGCTGGAAGCCGATCTAGACTCGTTTCATCAGCCGATGGCCGATGCACACTGTAGCACTTACACATCGGCTCAGGTCCGATGACGGCAAGAATAATAATGTAATAATAAATAAATATCATGCTAGCCGATCATCGAAGGAATATTCAAAAACCGGCTATAAGCCAGATAAAATAAGCAAGTATAATACATAAATAAAATAGATCCTAGCTGATCATGATCTAGTGTTACTGGTGTTGTTATGAAGGTATGCCAGCACCCGGGCCCTTGCTCCCGAGATCTTCGTCCGCTACCCGGGCCCATATACTGGTCCTTACCCGGGCTCATGCCCGGGCCCTTACCTGGGGTCATGCCCGGGAACCTGCTTGTACTTGTGCTTGGATCGGCAGAATGAACCCATCGGCTATCCCTTAGCCGATTGTGACAATAATACAGGCAAGAACAAATAATAAAATATGCAATAACATAAATTATAAATAATTGATAAGCTAGCCGACTGCTTAATAAAGCGAACATAGGATAAAACAATGAATAAATGTAGTCGGCTTTAACAGGTAACTTATCGGCTAAGCACTCCGATAACACCATCGCATAACACCATCGGCTTATTAAGAGTAAAGCTATTATCGTCAGTCTAGTAGATCGGACCTAACCGTTGCAGCACAGACCGACAATGATAACAATGCTTCAATGAGTCGATAGATATAATGCGATCGTGATGAAAATAACTTACCGGCTATACACTCCGATAAAACGCCTGCACACAACGCATCGGCTCAGCAGGATCGACTTATCACTAGCAATTCAGTAGGTCGGACCTAACCGATGCAGCACGAACTGATGATAAATCGCTCCCAGTAAGTCGATACAATCTGTGCACACGTGATGTGATATACCTAATCAATCTATGAGATCAACTAACTGATGCAGCCATAGATAAAGTAAATAATATCGTGGTAAGCCGACTACCATAAACCGACTAGAATATCGGACCTAACCGAGGAAGTCCTAGCCGATTGGTAGTCGGTGTGACGAGACTTACCCTCTCGCAGGAGTTCGGACCTAACCGATGCAGCCCGGCTCGAGAAGCAGGATCCCGTCGAAAGGGGTGGCGATGCGCCGAATTTGTATTGATCGTTGTGATACATTACAAGGTCCCGGGGCATACGTATATATACCCCGAGTTACATGAGTCCTTATAGGACACGATATGATTTCCTATCTATAACAGAAACGCTAACGAGACCTGACCGGACACGATGGTCAGGTTTCCTAAAAGAGACAAAACCTTTTCCTAATAACTATAGTAATTAACTACCACGCGCGGTCTTCATGCTCCTTCTCAACTCGGTCTGCTTCTTGGATCAATTTCCATTATCCGACTGCAACCGTCCTCTTGACCGAATTTGATACAGATCCTTACCAAATTTTTTTGCGTTAACACATGCCCCCAATTTCGGAGTTCTTCTGTGATTCCGAAATTCTTCCAACTTTGGGCCTCTAGATTTCTCCCATACCGAGGCGGCCCAAGATAGCCCACTTGCCATAAATGTTTGAAACAGTGCCAACGGCCTCAATTCCCGCTCGGCTGTCATACCTTTATAAAACGCTTCGTCTTCTTGCCCTCTTTTTTATTCTTTCACATCACCAGAGCAACCACCGCTCATCTTCTACATCCTCACCAAGCTCTAGCGAATCTAGACAAATTACTGCAACCTCTCTCTCCGTCCGTCGACCTCTGCAACCTCTCCTATTTCCGCGATGGCAACAGCATCTGTAATTCCTGAGGTAATCTTCTTACCCGGTTACTTTCCCCAATCTGCAATCTGTACGAACCCGATTTGCCATGTTCTTCCCCTGTTCTTCGTCGTGTTCTTGTCTACTGTAGCATCTCAGAGCCCAGATCTTGATTCGGCTGCCGATTACCCCTGCTTTTCTATCATGCCCCCATGGGCAGCGAAGACCCCACCGATTTCATCAGTGCCGAAACCCACGCACTCCCTTCAAGAACTCGGTCATGTCGGTCAGTGACTGGACCAACAGTTCAGGTCCCTGGCGAGCAGATTGCCCTGATGGAGAGACTGGTACATCAGAGTATCGGCTGCAAAGAGGATCTATTGGGAAAAAATCTCACATCGGCCACTGCATCAACCTCTCCTTGCCGATATGGAAAGGAATGAATCTCTGCTCGCATCGGCCTCGTACTTCTGGTCTGATGCTCTCAATGCCTTCCTGTTTGGTCATCGGGCCGATGACCCCCACTCTGCTAGATGTGACCATGCCACTGCTGGACACGCGACAAGCTACATCAACCCTTCAAGCTCCGGTTCAAGGCCTCCACACCGGCTCCAAACAAAAAAACATCGGCGGCTGGTCCAGGTACATATCTCTTCACAACAAGGAACTGGACCGTTGATGATCGGGAGCACGTCGCTTTTTCTGAATTTTGTGGTTGGAACGGTCGTCTTTGGTGGCGCAACCCTCGGGCCCGACGACCAATATGCAATGGCCTAGCAGAGTGCTTTGGCCCGATAGAAACAAAATTCCGTTAGGCACTATCTCCTTGCGCCACCTACCAGCTGCTTCATCAGGTGGCAACTAAGCTATCGGCCGGTTTCAGCCCGTCGCCACATTGGGGTCCTTGGTCGGTCGTACAGCTCTGGCTTAATGTTTACACCTCCAAGCCATTCCAGAAACTTCCCTCCTCAAGCAATCCTTCCCAGCTGAATTACCCAGAAGATTCAAGACCCATCTACCCGATGCATCTCTATGGTGACCCTGCTGCATCGGCCCTTTCCCGGCGGGCAAAGATATCCCCTGCTGAAGTTAGTCAGTGGTTCAAGGGGTTTATTATGGCTTACCAGGGATGCTACTCTTTTTTGTTGCTTACAATGACGCATCATCATTCGAGATGCCTTCCAACTTTGATCCACTCAAAGCTTCTGAAGATCAATTTAAAAGCCATATTCCTGTCGGCCATTCAGTCCTTGCCTGCTGGCCGACCGGCTTTCTCTGGGCCGAACTTCCACCATCGTATGAGTTCTACCACCCATCAACCAGCCTCCCGTCAACTCGGCCTTGGCCAGCTTCCGAGCCTGTTCTTCACCGACAAACTCCAGGCTCGGGGCACGGTCAACAGCGCCCTGGAATATGATCGGTTGCGGTCTTTGACAGACTCCCTCCTGCTAGGCGCTGCCACCGAGGTGTACTCTGCACTGCCAACACCAAGCCTTTTGTCCGATGTGGCGGAATGGAAAAAACATTCTGTTCTGCTTAGCGCACCACTTGTTATTGCTCCGTCTGGGACGCCGACTATGTGGTTGAATCCGACCAACGACGGTAACTCTTGCAAGCTCTCAAATTATCATCCTCAATCGTCTCTGACCCTTGCTTTGCAGGGCCGCCAGCTAAAGGATGTCGGAGCCCTGTCAACAAGCACAAGCGTCGGCCGATCTGTACCAACCCTCATCAGCCCGGGCTGCCGAACTTAGGACGCGACGCCCCATCTCCATCGGCTCTTCTCAAGGCACCTCGGCCTGGGACCAAAAAGGAAAAAGTTAGCGCATCGCCCCTCCCTGAAGAAACAAAAACCGATGCCGATATCGTTGCCACGACGCCATCTTCTCCCCAGACCCACATCGGCTCCCTCATCTCCTCAGGTATGCGCCAAATTTAACACATTTATTACCCGCTTTACTCATTTATCTCACCAGCTCCATCTTCAGCTCGAGTTCATCGGCTCCAGATTCCTTCAACCTCCTTCTGCCATCCCTCCAAGCGCTGAGCCGATGGCCCCTTCAGCTGCCCCACTCTTTGCACCAAGTCCTCCAGCTGTCGATCAAGACTGCCCCTATTCCATCGGCTGACATCGGCCCCTCCAGAGAACAACCTATTCATCCCCCTGAGCCGATGTCGCGCCAACCATCCAGACGGCTGCCGATGTCCTACCTCAGTAACTCTTTTGTCTATACTCCGCTCCTAACTTTTTCTACTGATCCCTTTAACCGATGCCAATTTTGCAAGTCCATAGCCGATCTGTTCTCCGTTGACATCCGGCAAGTACTTAGAACTTGAGTAGAAGAATCCAACAGCCACCAGCGCAACGACCCAAACCATCCTTCCCAGCCGACGTACGTGATAATATCTGACGAGCATCCTCAGGGCTGGAAAACCCAATTGACGCGTGCTAGCGGTAAGATTGCGGGCCAATCCGGCAAGATTCGCAGAATTAACACCATCTGCCCGAAGAACTTGTCGACGCATTAACCCCCAGCATATCTGGAAATCCCATAGATTTAAACTCATCAAGCTTAGACAGCGTATAGCCGATCGTGCTGACCAACAGAAGACTACCGAAGACATCCAATGCGATCGGCTATTAGCCCAAGCAGAAAAGAAAAAGCTTGATGACATGGCCCTGCCCCCCCAAGAGCTCCAACCTAAGTTAGACCAGCTTGAAGAAAAAGGAGGCCAATTTGCTGGCAGAACTTGAAAGAGTTCGTAAAACCTTACAGTAACAGAATCCCAAGCTAATCGGTCTACCGCAAGCCATCCAAGACCAAAGAGCCAAATCGCACAGCAGTACGCCAAGTCATCCATCGGCGCAAAAGCTTGAAAATCATCCCAGCTCTGATGAAAGACGATATCCGGGCCATCAATGAAATTGATCAGATCCGTCTGCGCGCAATCGAAACCATCCAAATTTTTGTTAAGCCTAAACCTTTATAACTGACATTTTTCGGAACATGCCGATCACCCTTCCGCTGTCATGTAATCAGATCGGCTCTGCTTTTTATCTATCTCAGTTCCTGATAATTTTTTCCGCTTGTTTTGATCTAAAGGCGATATCAATTGATATCGGCTGTCTTAGGCGACGTATAAAAAACATCGGCTTTCTGAATGCTTAGAAATCGGCTATACTTAACCGATTAAGGAGTTGATCCAACGCTTTAGGGAGTATTTCTTGAGAATTTTCCCATTAAGTGCTTTAGCAAACTCCGTCCGTCAAGACCTTCTAAAATATATGCGTTACCAGGCACACAGCGATTAATCGATAAGGCCCTTCCCAATTGGCGACCATTTTCCGAACTTAATTATCTCTTGGACCCGATCGGCAAATCAACTTCCACACAAGTCCCCCTCGCAAACGACTTATTCACCACCTTTTTTGTTGTAATGCCGAGCTGCCCTAGCCTTATTCTCCTTGATTCTTTCCAGCGCTCTCAACCGATTCTGAGCTAAATCTTCAAGTTCATCTGCCATCAAGTTATAATAATCATCGACCGTCAATTGATTCTGCAAAGAAAGTCTTCTAGAGCCGATGTTGTTTCCCATGGGTAAACCGCCTCATGTCCCATATACCAACTGATACGGCGGTACCCCGAAGTAGACCCCCGTGGCATGCCATCCGATAGGCCCATAGTGAATCGGCTAATGTAGGAATGCCATCGCCGTGGCTGCTCATTCAATTTTCCGCTTAATCAACTGATCAAACTCTTGTTGGAAGCTTCTGCTTGCCCATTGCTTGAGCATAATAAGGCGATGAATTTAATAACTTGATTCCCATAACTGGCAGCAAACTGTTGAAAACTCATCAGAAACAAAAATAACCCCTGATCAGTAGTTATCGTCTGAGGAATCCCAAAACCGATAGGATGATATGCTCCTTGATAAATTCAATCGCTTCTTTGGACTGACCTTCTTCAAAGGAATTTGCCTCTACCCACTTGGTGAAATAATCTGTTGCTGCCAATATAACTTATGTCCCTTACTTGATGGAGGAAAAATCTGGCCGATCATATCAATTCCCCATCCTCTGAACGCCACGGTTTGATATAGGATTCATAGCTTGATGCCGGTGCCCCGCTGTATATTTCCAAACTTTCTGACAATCTTGACATCCCTTTATAATACCTAAAGCAATCTTCCAGCATTGTCGGCCAAAAAATACCCTACTCTTCTCAAAACAACCACTTCATCTTATGAGCCGATTGATGAGTCCCACAGATGCCTTTGTGCACTTCACACATAACCACTTTGCTTCTTCCAAATTCAGGCATCTAAGCAGAACTCCCTCAAACGTCCGATAATGACAACTCCTCATTCAAGATAAGCACATAAATTTAGTAGCTTTATACCGAAATCTTCCCTGGAAACAGACTGCGACGGGTTCTCGCAAGTAATCAATTATCTCCTGTCCTCCAGTCATCGGCCCTTGTTCTGGGACATCAATATCGGCTATCTCCACCTCAACCTGCCTATTCAGCCGATATCCTGAAGCCAATCTGTGCAGATCATTGCTTCCAAATTCTGCTCCCTGGAATATGATTCATTGACACCATCTTGAATCCTTCAACAAATCCACCCACTCTTCATAATATGACCTCAAAACATCGTTCCCTGCACTCATATTCTCCAGATAACTGTTTGATCACCAATAAAGAATCACCAATAATCTCTATAATATCGGCCCCGATCTCCTTTAAAGTTGAAGTCCTTTCAGCACCGCCTCGTACTCCGCCTGATTGTTAGTCCGATAAGGCTTAATTGTAAAAGCAAACTCAAAACTTGCCCTCGAGGCGACACAATAACCAAACCGATACCAGATCCATGCTGCCAAACCGATCCATCAAAAAATAAGACCACGGGATCGGCTCCACATAGTCCTCGTGAGACCCCCTGTGCTGGACAATAAAATCGGCCACTGCTTGTCCTTTGATTGCTTTAGCCGATTCGTACCTCAAGTCAAACTCTGTCAAGGCAAAAAACCCACTTGCCAACTCGCCCTTTCAAGACTGGAGCCGACAACATATATTTGACCCACATCGGCCTGGCAAACTACTGTACATTCAGCCGACTAGGATGTAATGCCTCAACTTGTACACGAGAAATATAAACACAAGCAAACTTCTTCCACCGCTGGATATCTCGTCTCAGCATCCAAAAGTCTCCTACTTAGAAAGAACACAACTCGCTCTTTACCTTCAAACTCTTGGATCAAAACAGAAACCGAGGACCTCTCATCGGCCGACAAAGTATAATCTGAACGGCACTCCCTTCCTTGCGGCCGGAATCAAAACAGCGGGGAACTAAGATAATCCTTGATCTCGTCAAACGCCTTCTGCTGCGCTGCCGCCCACCACAAATTCTTGATCGGCTTTCAAACTTCAATAACGGCGTGAAAGACTCAATTCTCCCTGATAAATTTGATATGAATCTCCTCACAAAATTAATCTTGCCGATCAACGATTTGCAACTCTGTCTTATCGCTCGGTGGCTCTGTGTGTCTTAATGGCTCTGATACTCGCTGACTAACTTCAATCCCTCGCTCATGAACCATAAAACCCAGAAATTGCCCAGCCGATACACCAAAGCACACTTATTGGGATTCATTCTTAGTCCGTATTTCTTGGCCCTCTCCAGCACTCTTCGTAAATCGGCTATATGGCTTTTCCCCACTTTTAGATTTAACGACCACACATCAATGTAAATTTCCACCAACAAACCGATGAGATCATGAAAATATGTAATTCATTGCTCTTTGATAGGTTGGCACCGGCACTTTTCAATCCAAAAAGTCATTACTACCCACTCATACAAGCCGATAGCTCCAGGACATCGGAACGCAGTCTTGTGTATATCCCTCTTCGGCCATGAAAATCTGATTGTATCCTGCATTGCCGTCCATGAAGCTGATAATCTTATGGCCTGATGCTGGCATCCACCAACAAATCCGCTATCGCATCGGGTACTCTCATCCTTGGGGTAGCTTTATTCAGATCCCGGAAATCAATACATATCCTCAATTTTCCCATTTTTCTTCTCCACCGGGACGATATTAGAAACCCACTCAGCATATCGGCACGGCCTTATGAAACTGTGGCATCGTACAACCTGTGTGATCTCCGCCTTGATCGGTTCATATAATTCTGCCTTGGAATCTCCTTGGAGCCTGCTTGAATGGCCGATACCCTGGTTTAATAGGTAGCCGATGTTTCAACAATCGATCGGCTCAATCCTGGCATCTCATGGTACTCCCAGGCGAAACAATCCCGATACTCCTTCAATAATGCTATCAATTCTTCTCGTAGCCCAGGACTTAATTTCTTGCTTATATACGTCGGGCCTTGGTCTATCTCCTGGTCCTATATCAATCTTCTTCCAAATCATCAGCCGACGTAAATCCTTGCCCCAATTTCCCCTCGAAGTCTTCAATGGAGCCCATCAGGAGTAACAATTCAAGCCGACTTGCTGGATCGGCTGTTATCCCCAGACTAGTAACCTTGAGGTAATCTCCTTCCAAACTCTTTCCGGATAAGCAGTCAACACCATCGGCTTCCCAGACTGTGTAGATCGGTCAATGGCAATATTGGTCGACCGATCTGCTTGCACCACCTCGACTTGATCTCCCTGCCACTGTATTAGACATTGATGCATTGTCGAAGGCACGCAACAGGTTGCGGTGAATCCAGTCCCTGCCGAGGAGCAAACTATATGACCTTCCGTCAATTACAAAAAACGTGGTGGTAATGTCTTACTCCTACTGTCAGCTCCACGTTTCAATACGCCTTTCGCTTCAGATGAATTCCCACGAAGTCTTTTAGCACCATATTTGTCTTGATCAGGTCTTCGTAGTCTTCCCCAATTTTCCGGAACATAGCATGAGATTAACTGCGGCCCTCCATTCAACCAACATCTTTGTCATCGGCTTCCCATTTACGTATCCCTTGATGTATAACGGCTTTAAGTGCCGATGCTCTGACTTCTCAGGTTTATCAAATATAGCTTGATCAGATTGCAGCGTTAGTTGAGCGAAGACCTCCTCATCTCCTTCTTCATCTGATGAAAGCGCTTTATACTCCCGAGGGCAAAAAGAACACCATATTTCCGGTGCTGATACGTCCTCATCGTCCTTCTTCTTCACTTGCCAAACTGCCTAGTCCTTTGGGACGATGATCAACCTCCTCTTGACCCTGGTATTGCTCCTTTTGCTGTTCTCGGTGTCGTAGCCGTTTGTGCCCTTCTCTTCTGATTCTTCGTGAATATGCCGCTAGGACACCACTGAGATTCTGGACTTGTTTCCCATGCGCTTCCTCTTCATCCTCCTCAAAAACTCTTCATGGATCGGCCCCAATCGGCTATGACTGATGTTCTTTCCCAGGCGACCGATCCTGCGAACATCCTGCTGGTGATCATGCCGATTTCCTGTACCGCTGCACTCGGAGCGGCAATTTTCAGCCGATGGCAATCTCATCCCTTGATCCCAGCAAAACGAAAAAACGGGCAGTTCCAATGCGGATTATATTGTTCCGGTCCATCCCCCTGTTCATCGTACCTGAGTACTTCTCTATCATACCTGATGAAGTAATCCTCGATTTTACTCTGACGTTTTCCTTCATCGGCTTTCTGGACGATGACCCCAGCATAGACCATGTTTACGGGGAACGGGTGCCCATCTATCTTCATTGGCTTTTATCTTCAAATTGATTCGTCCTTGCTCAAACGCCAGCTGAATTTGTTGCCGAAAAAACCTTACACTGTTAGTATGGTGCGATATCGCGTTGTGCCACTTGCAATACTTCTTCTTCTTTAGTTCTTCGGCTGATGGGAATCACGTGGTTTGGCGGCAATTGTATTTGTTTCCTGCAACAATAAATCAAAGATCTTATCGGCTTTGCTCACATCGAAATCATATCGTTCCTCTTTGCCGATATCTTTGACCCATGGGCAGATACCGACTTCTTGTTCCTGGCCCACTCCGCCAATCCAACCTCAGCGTCGGACTCCTCATCATCTGAATCCGTTGAATATACCTGAACCTGAGCAACTCTCCTTTGGTACTTGTCCTTTTCGCCTCTTGAAATCGGCTTCATGAGCCGAACCTTCTGTACTAGGTGCGACAAAGATTCGAACTCTGAGACGAAAACCTTTCTCTGATTGGCGCCAGGAGTCCCTGAAAAAGCTAGATCGGCCAGATGTCCATCGCTCAGTTTAAACTATACACCGGCTTCTGATATCCCGAAATCGCTGAATGTATTCCGGTACTGTTTCATCTGGTCGCTGCTTAACCGATGTTAAATCTGACAGTCTCAGCTCGTGAATCCCAGCAAAGAAATATTTGTGAAACGTTTCTCCAGATCGGCCCATCCCGAACAGAATTCGGCGGTAACGAGGAGAACCATGTAAAAGCCGATCCAGATAATGATAAGGGAAAAAACCTAACCCTTAGGGCCTCTTCAGCCGATGCCTTCCCCGCACTGCGCCAGAATCGGCTGACATGTTCTACTGTAGATGTGTTGTCCTGCCTGAAAACTTAGAGAAAATCCGGACCCTGTATCGGTGTGGCAACGGAACCCTGGTCAAACCACTCAGGATATGTGCCGATACATGAACGCTTGCTCCTTGGGCTTGATCCGAACTGCTCCCTTACTATTTCCTCAACCCGTGCCGACAAATCTTCCTCTCTTGCATTCTCCTGTTGATACTGCTGATACTGCATCGGCGGGGTTGGTTGCCGATTCTGTCTGTGATACTCCCTCTGGTAAGTACCTGGATCGGCTCCTCCTCCCGGATAGTTCTGCTGATATCCCCCATAATGAATAGATCGGTGATATCCAGGAGGGATATCCTGTTGCCCCCCGGCCTGGTTTTGTGCGAACAAGTGTTCTGGTACATCTCTGCTAATGTTGTAATTAACTTGGCCTGGCTCTATCTTCGGTGGGAGAAAAACAGGACCCCGAGTTGGCTCTTGGGCAATCGATCCATCAACAGTCTTCTTGATAAGGTTGTGCAATGTATTTACTAAGACCCCTGACTGATTGATGAGTGCGTGGTGCACAGCCTCGTTGACCATCTCCTGTAAAGGCTTGATTGGTGGACTCTCAGGTTGTGTGCGGCTCGATTCTCCTACCAGTACTGGTTTTGGAAACTGAGATTTCTGAATCGGCCCTTGTCTTGTCATACTGAAGGATTCTAAACACAGCTTCTGGAAATTTGCCATGGTCTGTTCAACTTGCTGTTTTTGTTCTTCAGTTAGATCTTCCATGGTGACCGGAATTACGTTGTCCGTCTTGATTTCTTTTCCAGCCATGTTAAAATCTTGATTGAAACAATTGTTTGTTGGAATTCTGGCTTAAAACTTCGTGTCCCACTGGGCGTGCCAAAAGCGTGTTGACGCCGAAAATCGCCGGGTCTTGGTTCGGCGTCTGGGTGACACGCGAAGGCCTGGGAGATTTGCTTCACTCCAGTGCAGGTCCTAAAGTTCGAGGTTCGTAGGCGTGCCAGTCAATTTGACCCTGTAATTGACAAGGAGGAAAATGTTAGATCAATGAGCCAATCGGCTGGAAGCCGATCTAGACTCGTTTCATCAGCCGATGGCCGATGCACACTGTAGCACTTACACATCGGCTCAGGTCCGATGACGGCAAGAATAATAATGTAATAATAAATAAATATCATGCTAGCCGATCATCGAAGGAATATTCAAAAACCGGCTATAAGCTAGATAAAATAAGCAAGTATAATACATAAATAAAATAGATCCTAGCTGATCATGATCTAGTGTTACTGGTGTTGTTATGAAGGTATGCCAGCACCCGGGCCCTTGCTCCCGAGATCTTCGTCCGCTACCCGGGCCCATATACTGGTCCTTACCCGGGCTCATGCCCGGGCCCTTACCTGGGGTCGTGCCCGGGAACCTGCTTGTACTTGTGCTTGGATCGGCAGAATGAACCCATCGGCTATCCCTTAGCCGATTGTGACAATAATACAGGCAAGAACAAATAATAAAATATGCAATAACATAAATTATAAATAATTGATAAGCTAGCCGACTGCTTAATAAAGCGAACATAGGATAAAACAATGAATAAATGTAGTCGGCTTTAACAGGTAACTTATCGGCTAAGCACTCCGATAACACCATCGCATAACACCATCGGCTTATTAAGAGTAAAGCTATTATCGTCAGTCTAGTAGATCGGACCTAACCGTTGCAGCACAGACCGACAATGATAACAATGCTTCAATGAGTCGATAGATATAATGCGATCGTGATGAAAATAACTTACCGGCTATACACTCCGATAAAACGCCTGCACACAACGCATCGGCTCAGCAGGATCGACTTATCACTAGCAATTCAGTAGGTCGGACCTAACCGATGCAGCACGAACTG
The DNA here is from genome assembly GCA_003991445.1 of Oryza meyeriana var. granulata. Classification (NCBI taxonomy): domain Eukaryota; kingdom Viridiplantae; phylum Streptophyta; class Magnoliopsida; order Poales; family Poaceae; genus Oryza; species Oryza meyeriana. The sequence continues at coordinate 29,510 of RYFJ01004195.1, read as the reverse complement.
ATGATAAATCGCTCCCAGTAAGTCGATACAATCTGTGCACACGTGATGTGATATACCTAATCAATCTATGAGATCAAACTGAACTGATGCAGCCATAGATAAAGTAAATATATCGTGGTAAGCCGACTACCATAAACCGACTAGAATATCGGACCTAACCGAGGAAGTCCTAGCCGATTGGTAGTCGGTGTGACGAGACTTACCCTCTCGCAGGAGTTCGGACCTAACCGATGCAGCCCGGCTCGAGAAGCAGGATCCCGTCGAAAGGGTGGCGATGCGCCGAATTTGTATTGATCGTTGTGATACATTACAAGGTCCCCGGGCATACGTATATATACCCCGAGTTACATGAGTCCTTATAGGACACGATATATGATTTCCTATCTATAACAGAAAACGCTAACGAGACCTGACCGGACACGAGGTCAGGTTTCCTAAAAGAGACAAACCTTTTCCTAATAACTATAGTAATTAACTACCACGCGCGGTCTTCATGGCTCCTTCTCAGACTCGGTCTGCTTCTTGGATCAATTTCCATTATCCGACTGCAACCGTCCTCTTGACCGAATTTGATACAGATCCTTACCAAATTTTGGCGTTAACAGACTCGTACTTTGAGACATGGCCATGAACCCTGAAATTGCACCCTTCCGTCTTACACACCACGACGTACACTTCCTTGCTTGATCTTAAAACCCTAAATTGCCTCTACAACTTCAATGACCATGACTTCACTGCATCCTGTAATGTAGACTTCTCACGATACCATACTGAGTTGTGCAACTCGTTCTCTGCAATATACCTGGTCAACTCACGATTCTACAATGCAGGCTCAGGCGTGTCGTCATCGTCTTCCTCATCTACATCCTCATCGTCCTCCGCATCCAGGTTTTCCTCGTCTTCACGAGCATGTCTGTCCTCCCAGTCAACTTCTTTGACTATAGCAGCAACCTTCTCCCCTTCATCGGCTTCACCTGTTGGCTACTGCTCCATCCTGGTCTCCTTGCCTATTTGTTCATCTTCTGGGATGCATAGATTCTGCATATCGGTGGCCACTCCTCGTAATGATGTTCAGGAACTTCAACATCACATCCACTCGACTGACCACATGCCTCTCCGTGGCTACTAGCCTGGCCCAACGAACTGTCTGTCCGCACCCTTTTTGGACAGGCTTACACCAACATCACCAGTTCGTATCCTCGGCACCTACAACCATCCAAGCAATTCTTCCACGATTTACTTCTAGTTACTTTTTTCAATTCCCATTATACATTCGTTGCAGAGCGGCTCCACACCACCCTAACATCAACACTCCGTACATTGGGATCTAACGAGAATGTGCATGTCAACCAGTACCACACTTCGGGCATTCTAAGATTGTCCGAATTTGGGTGGTAAAGCATGCACTGCTTAAAGTTGCTCAAGTTGACACCCATTTCGTTTGACATAATTTCCCCATTGTCAAAATATACTGTAAAGTTTGCCATTCATTCCTGCCAAAACACCATTCGATCTAATACTTCAGAATATATACGCAATAAGTCATTGCTTAAATAGTTGCAATACCTATCTATCACAACTCTAGTCGGATCAATAATACTTTCCCGTACTAGAACCTCGCTATTTTTCCAGTAACACAAATTTTAGTGCACTTCTGTACATGAGACGCACATGCATGTCTCATATTACGCTAATTACTCCCTAACCCTCGTGCATTTCAACTTTATCAGCTCTGTATTCATACATATGTACATATTGCGTATATAGCATCATAATATAGGTAGTTCACCCAATCCTGCCTCCCATCAATTAATTAAGGTTATAACCCTTCATTATCACGGCTCTAGAGATGATACAGAGATAAAAACACCAACAACTCCTTGTATTTGGTTTTGCATGCATCTCACTGGTGTGTGAAGTAAGTTTATAGATAATCTCTGTTGATAGAGACGTTCACAAAAAGATGGTGCTACTATTATGCTAAGTAGACTATTAAAATTGCTATAGACATATCTCATATCTGCAATTCATTAACCCCGTGCATACTGCGTGATTAATTGGGGCAGCCCACTAAACAACTTTTCTATAAACTAACCCAAACATGCATGCATGCATCCATGCTAACCTGCCATTTATCATATGCATGCGACCCCCATCCGCACCATGTCCATCCACCATTCGGCGCCATCGAACAGGATGCATGTTTAATTTTGTTTTTATTCAAACTAAATGAGCCATAAAATTTATTTTTTACTCCGAATTTTCAATGTTCATAAACATCAACTCCAATATCAATAATAGTCATTTTTTAATTACAAAACAGTAATTTCAATGAGTGACACGCTCCAACCCCAAAATAACTTCTACTACAACTACACTAATATTTTCATAAGTATTACAACATGCACAACATGTGAGAATAATATTGTCTCTAGTGTACATTCATACTACTTTTACAATTTTACAATTTACTAACTTCTGACAAATCGACGAATATTTACTACATATACACTAAATACAACTGTACAATCAATATTTATACAACAAACTAATATTTACGTCAAAACTATTATTTTACTCTAATGTGTACGAAAAAAACTTCATAAAAATTTATAAACTCAGATTAACTTATAGATTACACCTAGTACTAGATCCCTCACTAAGTGCCTCTTCTACCCTCCGGAATGTATAGTTCTCAGTTTCGCCTCCTCTACCGCTTGCGCCTTTCTCGTCTGTCGGCGAAATGGACCGGGGGTCCCCAATCCCCGGGACGCGAGGGTCTTCGCACGCGCCTACTCCGGGCCACATCTGTGCAAGAAAAGGCCGGCTACGGCGGCTAAGTCCCTGGCTCGGGCACTGCCTTAACCCGGCGCCCGATCCGGGAGCCACTCCCCCGCCCCGGTCCCGGGACCACCCCGCGCCCGGACCCCGGCGCTCCGGTCCCGGGAGCCACCTCCCCGGGCCCGAGTCCCGGGGACCATCCCGTGCCCGGACCTTCGGTCCCGGGTCACACAGGCTTCGGCCCGGGTGCGTCCCCGGGGCACGGTTACAGGGACGTTCCTGGTCCCGGGCGCCGCTCCCCGGGCCCGGGACTCACGTCTTCCGTCCCCAAGGAGCTCGGCGCCGCCCCGGGCACGAGGTTGACTCGGACGAACCGGCTCTCCAACTACCCGCATTAACGACGAGGCGACCAGGCATGACGCGCCTGGCTTCCGTGGGCCCGCTTCCTGTGCAGTCAGAAACTCCTTTTGACTATGGAGGCTTCCTTCGCTGTGTAGTCAGAACCTTTTGACTATGCAGGCGCCCTTTTCCACGTCAGCCAGGCGCAGAGGCATGCGACGTCACAACCTCCCCCCCCGCTCCCATCCGCTCACGGACGACGTGCAGCAGCAGCTCCGGCGTGTGACAGCGGGCAGACTACCTCCCAGACATGGCGTCCGCAGACCCCACACAACCACACCCCGCGGACGTGTGCACAGGAGAACTCACTGGATATCTCTCTCTCCGTGTACTGGCACTGTGGACTCCCCTGATTCTATAAAGGAGGATCCGAGCCGACGAGAAAAGGGAGGGAAGCTTAAGCATTAGCAACCGCCCAAGACAGAGTTCACAGTAGAGCTGCCCCTAGTCGATCAACCCCTCCTGGTCGAGAACTTCTCTTGGTCGAGAGCTTCTCCCGGTGGAGAACTTCTCCCAGTCGAGCCCTTGGTCTTCTACTGCAGCTCGTGTGAGTCTCCTTCGAGTCCGGCGTCCGGCAGAGCGGCCGGGGCCGGTGTACACCTTGTAACACAGCAAACCACATTCTCCCACATAGCCAAACACACAGGAGTAGGGTATTACGCCTCCGAGCAGCCCGAACCTGTCTAAACGCCTCCTCTCTCTCGCGCGTGATTGTCACGGTTCGGACGGTCCGGTCCCGAAACGAACTGTCCGAACTCCTCTATCTCCCAGCTCGGGCCCCCGGTTCCCGAGCGCCGATCCGTCCGTTGATCCACTGGACGCCACATTCGCCTGAGAACTACTCCCCTGGCCGAATCTCAAAGGGGGGTCTCCTGACTTTCCGTCGTCGAGGTTCCATCCTCTGACATCGTCGTTCTCCTTTTTTCCTATGCGAAAGACAGCTGAAGTGAGCAAGTGGAGAGAATATTTATACAACAAACTAATATTTACGTCAAAACTAGTATTTTACTCTAATGCGTACGAAAAAAAATACTTCAAAAAAGTTTTTAAACTCAATTACATGTGAATTATCCTACTACTGGATCCCTCGCTGAGTACTTCTTCTACCCCTCTGGAATATTTAGTTCTCAGTTTCGCCTTCTCTAGCGCTTGCGCCTCTCTCGTAGTTCTCCTTATTTTTCCTATGCAAAAGAGAGCTGAAGGGAGTAAGCGGAGAGAACAAATCCTTGCTCCTCTCGTCGTTCTCCATCCTTTTATCCCTGTGAAGGCAATATAAAGAAAGGAGGGGGGAGAGTAAAGAGGTAGACAGAAGTTAGGTGAAGTGATAGATCACTGTGTTTAACGGCGCATACTTCCATACATTTGCTCCCACACAAGTTTGTCGGAAGGGAGGGTAACCATTGAGTGTGTGCAGCTGCGTCAGTGGTGGGTGACAGAGGTGCGGACAGAGCACAGTGCCGCGAGATGGGCGCACGGCACTGCTGTCACTGCGCGCAGTGTTGCAAGTTGGCCGCTCGGCACCGTCTGTCGCCGAGTGGTGCCGCGGGATAGGAGCGCGGTACTGCTGTCGCCTATCGCCGAGCAGTGCTGCGGGATGGGCGCGTGGCCCCGCTATCGCTCCGCCCTGTCCCGCGCGGTGTGGCGGATTGGCCGCACGGCACCGCCCTCTCCCACGCGTGCACGTGATGGGCACGCGGCACCGCTGTGCTGCCCCGCCCGGTGCACGCGGGTTGGCCGCGCGGCACCGCTCTCTCCCGACCGGGGTCGCGCCACTGCCACGGGGTACCGACACCCTGGCGTCCCGGCGCCGCGGCTCCGGCTCGGTGCCGCACTTTCATGCCACGGCACATATATATTTTCGTCAATGTTTTTGTTCCATGTATATATTTACAAATGGCAAAAAAATTAATATTTTCAAATATTTTTCTAACAAAGAGATGTCGCAACCTCCATTGCTTTAGCTGTAGCTGCTCTGAAGCGTCTCCTTCTTTACAATGAAGTTCTTGATTCGTCTAATACTTTTTCGAAAAACCTCCCAATTTGTATAGCTACCAATGGTCAGTTATCTAAAAACCCCCTTATTTGAATCGCTACCATTGAATGGCAAAACTAGCGATTATGTAATTTAAAGAAACCCCTCTAATCTAGATCGCGGTCCATACGAGAATCTAGGATTACTGCCAAGTATTTCCCCGTATTAAATTATAGCTACTTTTCTATTTGTTTTTTATCTCAACCAATTATAATCATCTCTCATTTTATTTATCTATTTACTTTCTCATATGGCACAATCATAACTATCTCTCCTTTAATTTCGTTTTTACTCTTTAATCTTCATAAAAAAAATACATAAATGCTTTTATTTTAGGAAGGACAGAGGGTACTTACATAACCCAAGATCGCAATTGTTAGAGCAAGTGCAATAAGATCTTAGCGCTACCTCTAGACATACTATCTAAATTCATAAAGTGATATGGAGAAGAAAAGAGAGCAAAGAGAGAAAGATAAGAGAGACAACCTCTACACAAGCTCTAAGAGAGATGAACGGAGCAGGCCAATGAATTGAGAGCAAACAAATAAAATATAATTATTGTGATATATTGGAGTAAGTGTATCACAGGTGATATGTTGTAATATATTACCCTTTAATTAATAAGTAAATGATGTAGATAAAATTAGGAAGTGGTCATTATCTTTAATATTAAACTTACTCTTATTTTACAGAAAACCTCATTGATTTGATATGGTTCGCTGCCATTGGCAGCCATAAGGAAATTTTTATAAAACTCCCTGATTTGGATCGCTAGCATTCATAGCCGTCCATGTTTTGCTGAGTGGTCCGATTTGTTCCATCAAAGTTCCTGACGTCGGCATCGTTTAAATCAGCTTTAGGTTAAGCATATTTGTTCGTTTTTTGACCACACTTTTCAAATTATATCCTTTTAAATACTTTATATATATTTTAAAAAACCAATTAATTTTTTTAAAATTTATAATAGTTAATACTCAATTAATTATACACTAATAATTCATTCCGTTTTATCTGCTGCTAACAAGCTATAAGTCATATTTCGAATCTAAGTGTTTAAGTGAAAATCATTTTCGTTTTCTGTGAGCACGCTTCCTAAACTGCTAAATGTATTTTTTTAAAAAAAATTATATAAAAGTTTTTTAAAAAAATTAAAATCAAAATTTTAAATTTACAATAACTAATACTCAATTAATTATACGCTAACTTAGTTCATCACTATCAAAGTAACCGGATTAAAGGAAGTAAGCGAGACGCGTCGCCCACTCCCATGCTGCCACTGCCAGCGTCGGGACCGGCTGGAGCGGAGCAGCTATGAAGGCGGGCGCCGACCACCACCACGGCGGCTTCCACTCCTCCACGCCGCCGCCGGCGACCAAGATCTCCATCCCCATCTCCGCTGGCGGGGCGGCAGAGGCGGCGCTGCTCGGCAAGGGCCGGTACAAGGCGTGGGCGCTCGCCGCCATCGCCCTCCTCGCGCTCTGGTCCATGTTCGCCGCCTCCGTCTCCATCCGCTGGTCCTCCGGCGACCTCGCCGCCACGTTCGGGGACTTACCCGGTCCGCTTATCGACGACCTCGACCCCCTCGTACGTCTACCCTAGGCCCTCCCCTCCCTCCCTTCCTCCTAGATCTTGCCGCCGCTCGGTGCCTGATCTGTTCCTGAACTCCGATGTGTAACTGTATTCTCCGATCGGTCTGACATTGCGAAAAAAAGGATGCATTGGTTGGTTTCAGATGTCAGAGAGGGGATGAAACATAGTACTAGTTTAAACAAAGCCACAAACAGATGATTTATTAGAACTGTAAATAGTAGACCAAGCATTGTGCAATAAACTAATTTCTGCGTATGTAGGGTTTGATTTGGTCATTTGGACATACATTGCGTATTTTTCTTCTTCTAATAAAAGGTTTACAAGGAAATGCTCATCATCTAAAAATGCTACACACGTTATTCTGGAAACACGATCTCTTTTTATCCGATGGTATTTTCAAAATGTTCCATTACATGGATGAGAATGCATTCGCCTTTGTTTTTGATTTTAGTGTCGGCAACATATGCTACTCTGTGTTAACCACTTAATTGGTAATTTTCCAAGTTCCATCTAGATAGTTGTCTAGTCGATATGACCAGCAGAAACCTAAGCTAGAACAAACAAAAGAAGAGACATTTTGTACTTGTGAATGAAATACTTGTACTGAAGTTTTGACTATTATTAACTGAGTAGGAGATGGAGGAAAGAGAGAAGCTAGTGCGCCGGATGTGGGATGTGTACACGCGCACCGGTGATCGGGTACGGCTTCCACGTTTCTGGCAAGAAGCATTTGAGGCTGCATATGAGGAGCTTGCTGGTGATGATATGCAGGCGAGCGAGATGGCCGTATCTGAGATTGCTCGCATGTCAGTCCACAGGCCTGAACTTGAGCAATCGTCAAACAAGTATTAGGTAAGAAGTTGATCCTGTCCCTGATCTTGTTATTGCATGGAGATACCTTTTCCTTTCTTCTCATATATGCAATCAAACATCTATGTTTGCTTTTGCCTGTCAGAATTATGTTGGCCATAAGTGTGATTATCAGCTATATATGAAATGACTACCAATTATTTTGTAACTTGACGAAGAAAAGTTAGATGCAGGATTTTCTGACTTTCCTGAATTCCAATACTTAAGTAAGTCTGGAGTTCGAGATTTATTCAACTGTGGATGCCACAAAATCAGGGTTGTCAATCCTCTCTTATTGAACATGGATCCCATTGCTGTCAAGGGTATGCCTTCCTTCATTATACCTAGTTCCCATCGGTACTCTTCTTGGCTGGTACTGCATTTTCTCAACTGACTATTGGTTCAAGCATAGAAAGTCCCTATGTCAAATGGTGTGCCTGTGTTGATGGATAGTAGGGAATAGGGATGTAAAACAAGATGCCGCATGGTAATTTCAATTTAATAAACTATAAGTCATCCAATGCCTCTTTTGGTTGTCCACATTTCCATTTTTGTACTGTTTCTATATGTAGATGTCTTAACATAAATTATGGTTAATAAACAATATTATGGGCTATGGCATAACGACTAACAAGTGAAGGATGAAACATGTGGTCATTGTTGCTGACTTTAGCTAGAATAGAATACCATGTCGTACCGATGTAGTGGGCTAGTGTTCTTCCGTTTCGGTTTCCAAACCTTACTTGCCTCAGTATATCACTCAATCACTTGGGCCAGTGGGATGGAGTATCATTTTCATGCTGCCTTGCATTAGTGCACCACTCAATCGCTTCACTTGCCAAAAACTGCCAATCTATAGCAATCTGGTTTAACCGTCTATGTTGAATTTGTTTGGTCCTAATAGTACTTCTTTTTCTTTTGCAGAAATAAACGTGTCAAATGTTTGGTGAAGTATTAGGAATATGTGAATTTTATTGTCCCACTTGAAGATCACTTGCTAAGTACTCCCTCCGTCCTTGTCCAGATTTATCCCAAAAATTCCTTACATTAAAGAGAGTATTAAAGTTGAACTTCTCTGTAGTATGTAAAGTTTGAGCATATGCTTGATACAGAAAAATTCCCACCTCTCATGTCGAGTGTCTTGGGATTCTGGGTAACCCAAACGACAGGCAAAATTGAAAATATCCCAAAATTCGGAAATCTCCTGAACATATTGTGAAGGATCATTTCGCAATAGATTTGGAAGTCAGGAATCACTTGTATCCATGTTTTAATCGCTCAGGAACAAGAACAATTTGTATGCGTACATATGTGCCATATCTGTTTCCGCATGTGGTGATTTTAGAAGCTTATGGACATTTCGGCAGAACAGCATGACAATCAAACCAGCCCATGGGCTGAAACCGTAGGGCCATTTCATTCTTGGAAGGCTAAACCTGAAAGATTTCTAGGGGCAGCTGCACACAAGAGTACAACTGCAAGTACTAGAGTAGTAGAGTCTATATTGAATTCATTAATTTCTCATACCAATAGACCATTCAGTCCAGTATTTTTTGGCACGACCAAAGGACATGAACTCGTTTAAAGTTCTACACTTGTACAAAGTTGTCTGACTTTACAGGCTGACTTTGGTTTTAAGTTGAACGACAAAGTGCGGTCTGAAAAACTGCTTTCACCGTGCTTATTTTCAAAAGAAATTTCATGAAAATTATCACGAATAAGCATGGATACGCTGAATTTCGCAGCAATTTAGGCACAGGTCCTACATAACCCTGTTGATTCGATTGCACAGTAAACGGGTTTACGTGAACTGCAGGTTTCACCAAATGCAGAAGATTACCTGGTCGCCAAAAATAGCCCTAGTGCATTGACCATTTGACAGATTTCAGCAGTGTTAGGCTTGCACTTACATAATGCTTCTTCGCCTAATCCATTATAACTAGCGAGAGGAAACAAACTGGCATTGACTCATTGTTATTCATCCCATGTCATTCTTCTCATCTGGCGATCTGAAGCATCAGCGCTTTGTTTTGGAAAACATTTTGCCAATCTAATTTTTCTCCATTTAGGTCAAGAAAAGCAGTTAACCGTTGACCATCCCAATTCGCAAGAGCTAGGTAAAAAGGGATAATGGGGGACGTGCAGGTTAGACTCAACCGTTCTGCACTAACAACTTACTAACTACCCCATTGATCAGCCTACCTTGTCCAAATTCCACCACAAAAATTCCCCAAACAAATCTTGGTCTCTCTCGTGCACAATTCATGACCAACCTTTCCAATTCTCCTCTTGTTATCAATAAAACAAAACACCAACCATTATGCCATGACATATATGTACTAATTTGTTAATCACAAAAAATAGTGTGTCATAACTATCACCCTTATGAATTCCCTGCCCACAAAACAAGTTCATGGAGCACCATCATGCTAGCTCTACCAACAATCCACTCCACAAAATCGTCACACGAAACAGTCACCGACAAGCAGGCCCCACCGTCATGTGACTGGCTTTCTAAAAGCGGCTTTTTATGTGACAACTGCTAAAGTTTTCGTGGACGAAATAGTCTGAGAAATGGTTTCGCGGTCGATGGAACCGTGTACACAATCCCATAACACCACTTTTGTGCCCTAAAATCTAAAAACTTTCATCTCCATGGGCACACCAAACACCCATGGCTTTGTGGCGCTCCCCATATTTAATGGCATCATCCCTTCCTCACGCCTCCAACGTCTTCTTGCATTCCATCCCTTCTTCCTCCTCACATCATCGTCGTCTTCGCCATCGTCGTCATCATCACCCATGGCGTGTGTAATGTGAAATCAGCGAGCTCCATATATATATATATTCTCCACTAAGCTAAGCTGATTGCTCTCTCGCGTGTTCCAAATCCACGTGGTTAGCTAGCTTGCCAAGCTAGAGCTCTCGACTAAGGCCGTGGCCATGGCCACGGGCGTGCTCGTCGTCATCGTCGCGGCCGTCTTCGCCGTGACAGTGGCCGGCGCCGCCGCCGGAGTAGGCAGCGACGGGCTCATCACGTGGGACGACCTGAGCATACCGGCCGGGGCAGGCGCCGCGCGGAGCACGTGGGACGACACGGCCGGCGGTGGCAGCAAGAGAAGCGCCGGCGCCGGCGGCGAGCAGCAGGCGACGACGATCGTGGTGTCGCCGGACGGGACGGGGCACTCGCGCACCGTGCAGGGCGCCGTCGACATGGTCCCCGACGGCAACAGGAGGAGGATCAAGATCCTCATCAGGCCAGGCGTCTACAGGTAGGTGTTGGTTCGATCAATGGGTCGCCTCCTCCACTACTGCTCCCTCTCGTAACCGCCGTGGAGGAGTTAATGGCCATTACCGCTATCGCGAAGCTTTTGGACTGGAAGCTGTAATGGCGGCCGGCTTGGTGGTGCAGGGAGAAGGTGACGGTGCCGATCACGAAGCCGTTCGTGTCTCTGATCGGCATGGGCACCGGGCACACGGTGATCACGTGGCACTCGCGGGCGTCGGACGTCGACGCGTCGGGGCATCAGGTCGGCACCTTCTACTCCGCCTCCGTCGCCGTCGAGGCCGACTACTTCTGCGCCAGCCACATCACCTTCGAGGTACATGTACACGACGTCGCCGCCGGCCGACCAGACGAGCCGTCCATCCAACTGTTCTTGCATGTAACACGCGTTGTGGGGTTGTGATGTGCAGAACTCAGCGCCGCCGGCGCCGCCGGGGGCGGTGGGGCAGCAGGCGGTGGCGCTGCGGCTGTCCGGCGACAAGACGATGCTGTACAGGTGCAGGATACTGGGGACCCAGGACACGCTGTTCGACAACATCGGGAGGCACTACCTCTACAACTGCGACATCCAGGGCTCCATCGATTTCATCTTTGGCAACGCAAGGTCCTTGTACCAGGTAATTACAAAAACTTTTTTTTTAAAGAAGGCAAAAGGATTGACTAATTCATTAATAAAGAAGGAGTTTTACAGAAATTATTTATAACAGATGTTCAAAAGCCTTTGTTATCTTAGATTCTATTCTCCTAATAATTACAAAAAACTATTACTACAACTTTTAAATATCTAATTATGCCATGATTCCCAAATTAACCACAACGATTTTTTTATAATTCTAGGTAAGGACTAGTACCGTTACCTTGAGAAATACCCCTATGAAATAAAATTTTATTTTTATTTACAAGATGCACGTGCGTATACACCACTACACACAACGAGTCTGTCTCTTAATACACGCAGAAAGAGACAAATGTCAGCGGCAAATCTTTTACCTCACTAAATTTTTATTGAAATCTCACCCCCGCGTATATGTAATATTTTATATTTTTTTGTGCATGAGAATATGTTTATGTATAGCATGATAAAAATCTTTGGACACTCTGTCCCCCACACTTCGCTCTAGTTGTCGTCTAGATTACTAGCACTTTTTATGTCGATATTATCAGGTTACCATCTTCATGTCTCCTGTTGGTTTGATCAGAGCTGTCACAAACTCACAATTCAGGCATTCACCAACTCTTCCATTTTATTCCTTACAGCAAAGAACTATTACTCTGTCTATGTTCTAACATGTAGACAATCTAGTGAGGCACCTAGATTAGCACTTAGCTTAGTCTAGCTATATAGCTAAGTGGGATAAGGTAGTTAGGCACTTAGCCCTGCACCAATGGCACCAATGCTCTTACACAAACCGGTGTTCAGAATTAGTGGTCACATTCTCTTGGTACCCTTGGCACAACTGTCACTGCGAAAAAGAAGTATCTAAGCCAAAGTGAGTGTTAATGAGAGTGACAGATCACATTGACAAGCTTGTTGTCGAACTGATTTTTCTGAAATTTTTTTTGTCAGGGTTGCACGCTGCATGCTGTGGCGACGAGCTACGGCGCGATCGCGGCGTCGCAGAGGAGCTCGCCGTCGGAGGAGTCGGGGTTCAGCTTCGTCGGCTGCAGGCTCACCGGCTCCGGCATGCTCTACCTGGGCAGAGCATGGGGCAAATACTCCAGAGTAGTATATTCCTACTGCGACCTCAGTGGCATTGTTGTCCCTCAGGGATGGAGCGACTGGGGTGATCTTTCAAGAACAAAGTGAGCAACTATCCTGCCATTTAATCACACTTAATTTCTTGTTGATTAAAATTACAGTTACAATTACAATTGCAGCTGTTGTCTGTCAGGATTGACACTCACATGACATATTAGTTATCGAAGAGATTAGATCTGGTCGCTTTTGTTCGACCGAGATTTTAGCTGAATTTTACGAGTCACCTCTGATTTTTTTCTTGATGATCAAATGGTATAGGAACTGGGTAGGTAGTTGCCTGGCAGGTTCACCAAACAGTCTTGATAGGGGAATTCAGTTACCACATGTGACAAGGCTGTTACCAACGAAATTCTCTGAAATCCTAGAGACTATACTACCATATCATCCGTCAGAAAATGACAGAGAGCACGTCTGAATTTTCTGACAGGACGGTGCTGTGTGGGGAGTACAGCTGCAAAGGGCCAGGGGCGAGCACGAAGCAGAGGGTGCCATGGTCGCGGACGCTCACCTACGAGGAGGCACGGCCGTTCATCGGCCGGAGCTTCATCAACGGCGAGCAGTGGCTCAGGCTGTAGACCATGGCGATTCTTCAGAAGTTCAGATTGCTGCTGCCTTCTCCATTGCAGGTAGAATGATAGATAACGTAGCTAGTAAATAATAGCTGACATGTAACGATGTACCATGTAACAAACTTGACAAACGTCCATATGTAGTGAGATGAGATTTGTTGGCCCAGCCAATCATAGCAGATGAGAGTTTGCATAGGTGAAGGAACAAGGAAATGAATCATGTGAATGTGACATGCTCATGCCAGGTACATCAGGCCTAACATAACAGAAGAAGATGAGATCATGGGATGGCATTGGCATCAAGTAGAATTGACTTCAAATCCCAGGATGCCATAGATAGATGATACAGAGAACTTGAGGAGAAGGAAAAAGCACTCATTTTGCAACTTCTTCAGATCAACATGCGCGAGTGAAGTTAATACCACAGAGGATGCGCAATTGCGCACCACACCAACCACAATGTGTGATATAAGTTAACAGTTGAATTTTCGTAGGGCACAAATGCAGACATACTCTTGTAGCACAAGCAAGCTTGGACCAGAATGTTATTCATTTGAACTTAAACGATATGAACAATTGAGAATAAACTTAAACTATATAAACAATTGAGAATCAACTTAAACTATAGTCCAGAAGAAAACATAAGAGAAGCAATGATCAATCAGACTGCTATACAATATGACTGGTAAGGGTAATATTTAGTTTGCAATCTCTGTATCTGGTGACAGAAACTGGGTAGCTAGCAGCAAAACAAGGAAACAAGATACGTGTATGGAAAGAGATGTCGATGCTCACTGATATCAGCAACCTAGTAAAACCCCCCTCCGCTGGGGTTCAATTATCATATCTATAGCTATGTACATATGTCTAATGAGGTTGAGCTTTCCAAACTTCATAATTTGCCAACATCTATTCCTATTTCCCCATTGCAATCTTGTTCAGCATCATCCTCCCTAGGTCGCTTTCCTAGAACTGTTTGTTTCTCGTCCTCTGCAAAAGCAGAGGCCACATCAGTCAAACTAACTTCTGCTGGCTGATCAGCTCCTGTTTGTTTATCTTCACTGGAGTTTGTTTGTACGGCTGCAAGCTCTTGGTCAGACATGGCAGAACATCTGGAGTCTGGCCTCTCAATAGATGTCAGGCTATCAGGTTGCCTTGTTTGAACACCAACTGAAGGTATTTTTGACAACACATCTGGCTTCATTTCAATATCTACCCAGTGGTTCTTGACCCAGTCTTTCGAAATTCTTAAATCCTTTAGCTGGCATAGACTAAAAAAGTTCTCACCTGTAAAAACAATAGAAATATCAACATGTTGCAGCTGAGATACAGAATGAAAGAACATAGGAATTGTTGGTTGATGATGAGGTGTACATGGTTGCTTCCATATGCTCGCAAGAAATTCTACTACATGAGATAGATGGTTTACTAAGACTAGTGTCATACCCGTGCGTTGCAACGGGGTTTGTTTGTGGGAACACCGGTTTTTTTAGATAGAGTGGTTTGTTAAGGGGAGTGGTTCGGGTTTTTTAGGGGTGGGGTGGTTTTTTTAGGGAGGGTGGTTTTTTACGTGGGGAAGTGGTGGTTTGGAGAGGAGGATGACTCCCCTTTTATAATAGTAGAGATATGACTCCTAGGAATTCACCATTTTCAAAAGACGTAATTTCAAAGGTCAAAAATAGATACGTCCTGCAGATTTCGGGTTAAGCCAGAGCAAAAATGGTGTCTAGTGCACATACTATCTAGATTTTACTCTCCACGTGCGTAGAGACAGCCATTTTATCAAGACAACTTATTGTTTTTCATATGGAAGACACAATTAGAAAAGTAATTTCAAAAAGGAAATTTACCTGGAAAATATATTTGTAGGCTATCAGCTGAAATGTTGTCTGCACTGACTAGAACTCCTTCCCACCAGCCACTAAATTGCCATATATCAACAGCAGTTCCAGGTAAAAGATTAGTGCCGTCAACCAAACTACTTTGTTGAGGCCGTGGCCTAACTCTGAGTCGCTCTGGGCATCTCAATCCCAGTTTATCAGGAAGAGCCAATGTTGATGCAGGTACCCACTCCTACACAGAAGCATAGAATAATCTCATCCTCTTATCAAAGCATACATTTTATACAGACTTAGTAAAATAAATCATGGCATTAGGAAAAAGAATAGGAGTAACAAAATACCAAATATTATGGTGTATTTTACCATTCAAAAATACATATAAAACTTAAATTTCAAACTAAGACCAGTAGTCATACCTCCAATCTCCCACTATCATCAGCATTCTGGAGATCATCATACTGAACCTTCAATTTGTTATGATTAGTACATGACTTGAGAACTGTACACCTGAACCAGCAGCCTACAATCCCACTGTCCTGAGACAAGACCTCTATTCTGTCACCAACATTGTAGGTTGGCATATGTTGATTCTGGGGCCCTATGAACTTGACCGAGAGATGTTTTCTGGGAGATTGCTTACTACTTGGTTTCTGATAAGATGCTATGGAGTCTTCTTGTGGGCCTCGGCAGATTTTAGTACCCAAACATTTTGAATAAAGCCTCTCAAACTGCTTTGGAAACTTTGTCTTCCCAGGTGTCCAATGCTCGACTGTTTTTATGATATCCGAACCATCATCCTTTTCTTGTTCAGGAGGAATTTTTAAGGACAAAACAACAGCTTGACTAAAATATCCACGCAATGATCTCAGGTCAAAACGTTTAAACTTATTTTTACTGTATTGGCGAAAGCAGAAACGGATTCCCACCATCGAAGAATTTGGCAATGTATTGGCACATTTTTCATAATGCTCAGGAGTTAACACAGTTGCAATATCATCAACACACTCCACACTGATTACTTGAGAATAAGGAGTGATGAAAACTTCGCAAGGATGCGGAGGGGGAGGAGGTATAGCGCAAGCAAATTCCTGGTTTTGATGAAACCATCGCACTTTAACCTTCTTCTGCCCCTTCTTATCTTCATACATATCTTCCAAGTATGCAAGATAGCGACTTTCCTCCTCAGACATGACAAGCACAAAAGAGTGGGTCTGCAAAGGAGATGCCATATGAAATTCAGAAAACAATATGGGTAATTGGGTATACACACACGACCATGACAAAATACTTACAGATATTGTGGTACCATTACGACAAAAAGCTTTATAGTGGTAAAGCTGCTTGCCACAAGTCCAGGACGAACCAGACCACATAATGTCCGAGCTACAGGCTTTCCCCTAACAATGTAATAGAAAAAAAATTATCAATACGCTCAAAAAGATGAGAACAAACCATATGCGAAGTTACAAGTGATTGCATACCAGATTGTGACACATAAAGCTATCAGGTTCACTGTATCCATCCAATCCAATGTCATTACCCATATGTGGTCCGAATTTTGAAAGTTCTGAAATGAACAAGTGATTAAAACAAATGATTCATATGTTGATCATACAAGTTATTTGCTGAACAGGACCAACAAACTGGTAATCAGACCAATGTGTGGTAAGAAAGGGCACCAAGATAAAAATGATTACTAAGGACAACTATTACTAACAAGCTACTGTAAAAAGTTGAACATGGAATTCCCTGTTTGAAAGGGCTTCTCTTTGAACTTGAACAAAGCTCCCAAGTCCCAAATGCTGTGATAACTGTTACGTATGTTACCAGCTAGCACATATTGCATGTTACCATGTCTAATATGAGGGGTGGAAATAAACCAAAGGCCTCTACCACATAATGTCTAATCTGTATAGGTCTTTCAGGTAGAACTTTTAGTCCAATAGGCCCTTGAAGGCTTAAATTTGTCGTATTGTATCCATCACAGAGAAAAGTGATTATGCACTAGGGAAAGACACAGCAAGTTGCACAGAATCTTCTAGAAATTCAAAATGTTACTACTAAGGTAAGCTACATTCACGGCTATGTGCCTACTGTGAACAGCGGACATACTCCAAACCATCGTTACTTCATTAGGTTCGAAAGTCACTACACAACATATAACATGTTAAATAAACAGATATTGGCACAATTCCGAACTCATGTATGAGCATTAGAAACAAAGGAGGCGAGAATTACTTGAGGCGAGGGACTTCGCCGGAAGGAAGGAGGCGAGCCAATCCACCACCTCACGGCGTGACCGCCACTTGCGGGCAAACATCCCTGACCCGCCATCAACACTGCCACACCCCTGCGCCTCGCGGAAGTCCTCCGAGACGACGTAGAGCATGTGGCGCAGGCTCCGCTCCGTGCCGACAACGGCGAGGTGCGACACCCCCGCCGCATCCTCGAGGTAGTAATGCACAACGCGGCTGCCCCTCTCCTGCGACACGAAATCCTCCCTCCACCTCACGAACTCTGGGCCGTCCTCCTCCTTCGCCATCCTTGCAGCAGCAGCACCAAGAAGGATGCCCAGCCCGAACCACTAGACAAAACAAGGGGCCTCTCGTGGCAAGCTCATGTCCTTCCAGGAGACTCTCCGGAGAAGAAGAGAGTACGCCTTTAGGGCTCTCGACGAACAAGGGGGAGCCGGCCCTGACCCTCTCCGAGAAACCTCAGAGAAGACGAGAATTTCACAGGACACTCGAGATTAACCAAGAAAACGAGGGGTGGGGAAGAGGCGCCGGGGATTTCTCGCAATCCCCGGGCAGGAGGAGGATCCCTAGGGCTTCAGGGAGATTTGGGGGCGGTCCTCGCCGGCCAAATCGGCTTGAACCGGAACGGGTTCAGGCTGAGCAAGAAACACTCCATGAAGCGGCCACCAAAGGCGGCGGCAGGCGCTCTCTCTCTGGCTGATTCGCGCCAAAGCAACACCTCCTCCTCAGAAACTCCTCAACACGCGGCGGCGTCGGCGGCGGCGGAGACCACCGGACCGACGGTCGAAAGGAAGGACCAGGCGAGAATCTCGTCACCTCCGCCGGACGGACTCCCGCACGCGCGCCTCCTGTCCCTCTCCGGGAAGGCGAGGAGGGGAGGGCGCGAGCCGCAGCGGCGGCGGCGGAGGAGGAGAGAGTTGGGAGGTGGGAGGCGGACAGGTGTTAAGGCGAGGAGGGTGAGAGAGAGAGAGAGAGACGGGTTGAAGGGATTGACGAGGGAATCTACTCCGTTTCGTCCCCTGGCCTGGGGTTTGCGGTCATAGTTGTTAAGAGCGGACCAGATATTAAATTAGTATAAATTTTAATTTATGGTTTGATTGGTTCAATGGATTGAACCGTTGGCTCAACCCGGCTCAAATAGATAGAGATTTGTATCTAAATCACTAACGAAACATAGCCTAGCGGTATAAGATTGCATACTAGAAGGGATGGTTGAGGATTCAAAAGCCCACCAACGTATCTCAATTCGATCGGTTTTTCTTCGGTTCAATTACACATCAGTATTTTAACTAAACCGGACTAGCAAAGTTCCTTGTTTTGGTTTTTCTGGTCGGACCACAGGTCGATCTCATCCTAATAACTATGGTTATGATGGGCAAGCTAGTTTACCGGTAACATAGTTATGTGGTTTTTACTGCCTTTTTGCTGCCCTTGGATTTGGAGGAGGGCGTCAAAAAAGTCTTCGCTTACGCCTTCGGTTTAGCAAAATGAGATTCAACAAAGTCAAAATCAGCGATAAAATTACTTTAAGTACGTGTCGTCATTTAATTAGCGATGGAACCAGCAACATCATCAAATCTGGATAACAAATATCGTTCTTTTGATGACACATCACTTATATGAATGTCAGTTCCTCGTCGGCGATCGACGATGGAGACGAGAACTACGGAGTCTAGGCAGTTGTCCAACCAGCTTGAGAGCTAGCTATGCTGCTGCATTGAACGGCGCTTTATTTTATACAAAAAAATAAATGAGCCTTAACACTTTATTTCAAAAAAATACATTCTTTAGATACATATAAGTGCTACAATTGGTTTTAAATCTACTGAGCACAATAAGAATGACAAGGGGATCAAGCTTATGACATGTGAAATAAAATATAGACAAAATCTATTATTATAAGCACTTGTGGTAAAATGCTTGGTAAGTACGGTACGGTGATGCCTACTTAAGAGTAAATAGCATGATACGATTTCCTCGAATTATCATATATGAACTGTCTATTTACTAAAGCTAACACGAATTACGGGACGACCTCTTTCTAGTATAGAAAAGCAAACAATTTGCTAAATCATTGCACATATAAAAAACATCAAACTTTTGGTTAGCCTACAGAAAGTGCACAAGTACAAAGCGCTAACATAGCACAGTGCACACAAAATCGGCCCATTTATCTAACCAAGCCCATAGACATGAACCATCACTACCATCTTGTACATTTGTAACGGCCCATTAGCAGCAACAATTGCATCGGCCCAACAAAATTCCTCTCGGCCCAACAACCAGCCGCATCCCACCTCATGCAGATCACTGCAAGGCAACTCATCACCACACACTCCCCCCCTCTCTCCTCATCGCAGGCGCCCACCGCCGGCCAAGCAGCAGCGGCGCAAGATGAACCACCTCTCGCTCCTCCACCACCACTGCACCCTCCACCTATCTCACGTCTCTCCCTCGCGCCGCCGCCATGTCCGCACCACCGCCTTCCAAGCTCGCCGTCTCGCTTCCCCCGAACCCACCCCAACGAACCAGCAACGCCTCCTCGCGGTGACCATGCCGCTGGAGCCCAAGAAGACGGAGCAGGTCCTCCTCCAAGAACCCGCGCAGGAGGGAGACGGCGGTGGAGGCGGAGGAGGAGGGAGGACGTGCGGGCTCCCGACGTGGGCGCTGATCGGCGGCATCACGGTGGGCGTGGCCGCGGCGCTGGCGCTGTCGGCGGGGGCCGGGCCGGCGGCGGCGCTGGGGCCGGAGGGCCCGCTGGTGGAGGAGTTCTGGGACAACATGCGGCGGTACGCGCTGTACGTGGTGACGGTGAGCACCGGGGTGGCGTACACGCTGCTGCAGCCCATCGTGGAGCTGCTCAAGAACCCCGTCACGGCGCTGCTCATCTTCGCCGTCGTCGCCGGCAGCGGCTTCCTCGTCTCCCAGGTGCTCAACGCCATGGTCGGCAACTCCGACTTCGTCTACGACTACGCCCAGTAGAACGTTCCAATCCCGTGTAACCAGATGATGCCTATATTTTTCAGCTAGAAATTGCAGGTGATATAATATTACATCAAGTTCGCTTGGCAAATGAGGCCGTGTTTCGCGTGTTTGGTGCAAATTTGGAACAAAATTTGGAGAATTTAATAAGAGTTTTTGACCAGAAATTCTCTAAAAAATTTTAAATTCTAGTTTAGAATTTTACGCGATATTTATGGTAACTAATTGTGCGCGACACGGTGCGCGGCTGCAACGAACAGAATATAAACTGAAGCCGTATCTATCACCATCTTGATTTCTTCCTCTCCTCGCGAAACTCTGGTACACATGGCGGCGCTCCGCCCCGCCTGGTCGCCGCCTCACCTCGCCGTGGCCGCAGCGTCGTCGTCGCCGAGCGCGAGCACCCCGGCCTTCCTCCCTCTGACTAGCCGCCGCCGCCGCCCCTCGCCGGCGCCGGTGAGGAGGATACAGTTCCGCTCCCATTGTCTGAAGAGCCCTGCGGAGCCTGAGCCGGAGCGGGGGCATGAGGACGGCGGCGGCGACGAGGTATGCTATAATACGGCCGACGCAGCGTCATCATCTCTTCCGAGCCTTCTCGCTCGTCTAATTGTTATTTTTTTGGCTAATGTCGCTTTATCCTTACTCGATCAGGGATGCAACTGCAAGCTCAGATAATCGAGCAATTCTCTCCAGCAGAGAATAGACAAGTTTCAGAGCCGCCTTGCCCTGGTAAGTTTCGATCGCAGAGGTTAATCTGGTTGATGTTGTAATACTAGTCACGTAGATGAGCAATGGGGATTAAGCAACAGAGGACTAATCTGGTAACTAATGATAGATGTTTTGGCATTTGCCAGTGTTTAATTGCTTCATGCAAACAAGAGTGTTACAAAATTTATGTGACCTCATTTATCAAAGGTAACCTATTATCCTGAACCCTTGAGTCCGAAAGTCCCTAACTTATGATGTCAACCATCAGCTGTATGAGTTTAAAAATTAATTGTGTTCAGAAGTTTTTCAAAAAAACAAAGGTCCCAATGTAAATTTAAACTTCAACTGGAAGTTTGAAAACACTCTACTTACTTTACTACTCTAGTGATAGAGGTAATCAATATCATTTTTCTTTATAAGGCGAGTCAGCGATTATTAGCAAACTTTCCTGCTGTTAGATTTATATTTGCTGTTCCTAATTCCTCTTATTTTCTTTAAAAGCGTACGCCCCCTGATATGCTTCGTAAGGAGAAGGACCAAATTTCAGTCATCGTGCAGAAGATGTATTCTTCCAGTTCTGACATTCTGGTTAGTCTTTTTTTTTAGAAAATGGATTAAACCCCGGCCTCTACATCTATACAGAATATACACAACCAAAAACATACAAGAATTCTAGAGTTTTTAGACTCACACCTTACATAAGGTTCTCACCCCCGCACAACATAAAAAGAACCTTAAGACTCGTACCCATAAAGTCACATACCTCCATGTTAACAGCAAAACGAAAGCAAAAGAGCACTTCCTTAAATTTCACCCACATTTTGAGAAGAACTCCAAGATTGTAACTTCCAGGAGCTTGCATCCCTTCTTCACCAAACTAGCATCATCCACTTTAAGCAACAATGATCACTAACGCATCCAGTGCATCCCTCTGAAAATTACCTGCAAAAAGGAGTTAGTATTGTAGCCCTTAAAGACTACATCATTCCTACAAAGCTGTACCGCCCAACACAACGCTGCAACGCCCACAAAAATTTGATATTTTAACCTGGGTTGTAAACCATTTAGCCAACTACCAAGAAGGTTAGCAACACACATGGGCGGTTGAATTCCGAAAGTAATTAAGATGGCATTCCACATAGATCTTGCTACATGACAATCAAAAAAGAGATGTTGAATTGTTTTATTACATTCACATAAGCAACACTTAGTGCTCCCCTTCCACCTCCTTTTTACCAAATTGTCCTTGGTCAAAATGACCCCTCGTTTTAGATACCACAAGAAGATCTTTAGTCTGAGAGGAACTCTAAGTTTCCAAATAAAAGACTCTCTCGGTACTACATCTGTATACATAAGGGCTTTGTACATATAGTTAACCGTAAAAATTTCCTTCTTATGAACTTTCCTAATGAACACATCGGGCTGATTCGTGAGATTTACCAGAGCCACTCTAGCTACTAGGCTAAACCAAGCTACCAAATTGTCCCCAACCAATGCCCCTCTAAAGAAGACATTTAAAAGCATACTCTCCAACACTTCTACCACTTTAACATTCTTATTCCTAGCTAACAGATATAATGGTGGACACAATTTGTCGAAAGAGGAATCACCATTCCAACAATCCTCCCAAAACCTCAATTGCTTTCCATCCTGAACCTCAAAAGACCCTAATTGAACAATTCTTTAACTGTCATAAGTCCTCTCCAAAAGTGAAATCCCCTGGCTGCTTCTCAACTTGAGTAATTGATGTCTTAGTCTTGTTTATATACTGTCTTTGAAATAGTTGGGAAAAGCTTTTAAATAAAAGAAATCCACGATAATGACGTTTCCATTGATATGTATTTGCACTAACTGACCAAAGCTTTGGGCGGTTATCTGAAGTTTACTCTTTTGCTAATACTCCAAATTCAGTGTTAAATGCAAATGTGCTAAAATCAATAGCCCTTGTCTTTCTTAGAAAGACTAATTCAGATTACTTTACGGTGAAACTTTGACAAGCATGCTCTTTGTAGTTGAGAAAAAAAAGACCTGAAAGAATAAATCTGTTGCAGCACTAATGAGTGTATCGTTGATTTAATTATCTATTCATTCGGTGATGACAGAATTCAGATGCGAAGGCGATGTTAACGGTTTGCAGAAAAGCACAATGAGCTCTAGATTTAGCTTCGGAGGTCATGGTAAATTATGTTGTCATGTGTGCATTTTCCATTTGTTATACGTGTGGAAAATATTGAATTGGGTAAAAACCCTAATAATCTGTTGTGTATTGCACTAACTCTCGTCGGGTATATATAGTGTACCTAGGAGATAGAGACTTAGAGTACAAGATAAGTTCGATTAGTTTTCTATCTCTAATATTCTATTTTATCTCTTTAGAATTCTATTTATTTCTAAAGTTTTTATTCAACTCTATTGTCTCTAACCATATGTATCTAAACTTCTAATATCCCCCTCAGTCGTAACAGAAGCAAAGCGGACGATTATGATTGAATTTGAAGTCTTATGCTTCCACCATCTTCTTTTTCTTATCATCATTAATTGCATCTCTGATGGATGGTCCGTCACCTACGGCGGTGCCTGCGTCCCCTTCTGGTGTCGTTCCTTGACTCTCCATTATTAAATGGAGTATATAGTTGGGTGTTTCTAAAATTAATGCACCAATTGTATTGAAACATCCGAGGATATGATGCGTATGTGTATTTATAAAAGTGGGTATGTACGTATTTATATGAGCGCATGTCTTTGTAGTGTGTTTTAGAAAAAAAAAACTCGCTTTGCAACCATCCCATGACAACGCACCACACGATTACCCATGCACAATTGCACGTACATGATGGATTGGCTCGCTGCTGCTGTGTCTGCCATGTCGCCCCATGAAACGAGCAGCCCATGAGCCAGCCAAAGTCGTCACGGACGGTACAATACAGCACCACAAACTAATGTAAGGGCATTCACAGTGCAAGCTACTCCTATGAGATCATGCACAACGCTCCTACGTGATAAATGGTCTCGTCTCTTCACGTTCGAGGCGAGCCGCTAGCTCAGCCGCAGTCGTGTTTCCGCAGGGGCACACATGCCCTACAGAAGGCACACGTGCCCTCGTAGAAAAACGGTAGCTTTGGGTGAGATCAAGGAGATTTGGTGGTCCAAAAGGGGAAAATAAGAAGCAGATTCGGTAGAGAGTAGAGGAAGCCACGCCGCCCAGGAGGAACTTGCCGTGGTCATCGCGCTCCCGCCGCCAAGGAAGACTCCCGCTAAGATCGTCGCTGCTCCCCGCCAACGTAGATCCAGTGAGCTCGATGCCTAATCTGGCGAGCTCGCGGCCGAATCCAGCGAGCTTGAGGCCAGACCGCTGCAAGGAGCTCGTCATCGCTCATCTCGTCACCTTGTGTTGTACAGAGCTCATCGCCGCTGATCTCGTCACCCTCCACCCCATAGAGCTCATCGCCGCCGATTTGCCCAGAGCGGCCCAATCCGCCTGGGAGCTCGTGGCCCGGTCTGCACGCCGAGAGAGGGGATAGGCGGCGGTGCCAGGGAGGGGAGAGGCGGTGCTATCGTGTAACAATCGTGTTTTTGTCTTATTAAAATTTATTTTTAATAAAAAACCTATTTGCAAAAATTTGGCTCTTGATCAGATTCTCGATATGTGTTAGGAGGCGAGGCTACGTGAGCGTGGCTTGATGCGTCAGGAGGCGAGGCACCTGTGCGCTCTGCAAGGCACGAGGAGCCTCACAGGGGCACGGCCTGTGCTAAGTGGAGACATGGTTTCGATGTGGCGAGTTGAAACCACTCGCTACTTACTCACACTGTGAATGTCCTCAGGCTACTTCCAATGGAATGTTTCATGGGTTTTATTCTCATTAATTAGTATGCCACATAAAATTTCCTGATAACATAAAATCAAATTTAAGAAGAGAGGGTGAACCAGTTTCATGTAGATAAAGCCACCTGTACACGGATACTAACTCTTGATGAGTCATAAAATTAAATGCTATTTAAAGCCTATGAAACCACACCATGAAATTATATATTGAGGAGGTAGTTTCAAACACTATTTCATTTTCTTGTTGCTTATATGGCTATCTTGGAAATATCAATATGAAACCCCCATTGGGATTAGCCTTAGGCCATCTATCTGTGACATGATTAGCGCGTCAAGCAGAAAGGAACAAACGCCGTAAAACACGTGGCCGCACCCGTCGCTCGCCGGCTCCATTGGGCTACTTTCTCAAATTTCGTGAGCACGATTTTTAAACTATAAAATGGTGTAATTTTTTTTAAAAATTGTATATAGAAGTTTAATATTTAATTTATTATGTGCTAATGATCGCCCGACGAAAAAAATACAACTGATGCTTATTTTGAAACATAGGATTTAAAAACATCAGAATAGAAAAAATATAGAAATAGAATGTCATGCTATATAAATTCTTACATAGTTTCAAAACACAAGAATGCTAGAATTGGTGCATTTAGATGGTTCATAGAAAATGAACACAGGAATTTTAAAGAAAATTGTTTGTTTTAGAGAAAAAACCTAAAGAGACAAAGGAAGAAAGTACATTAAACTTCTCATAGAAAAGTAACAAACATGAGGTATATGCTCATGCTTATTTTTCTATGAAACAGAGGACACAGGAAGCGAGTCCATAGGAATTGAACATTCATTCCTATGATCAAATGAACATCATAAATTTTTTTTCCGAGGATCCCTCCACAAATCTTTTGAAATTCCTTGTGCCCGGAGTGTTTGGGGAGGCTTCTGCAACGTTGTAGTAGTATCTGCTTCAGCTTGTTTTATTT
This sequence comes from Oryza meyeriana var. granulata, assembly GCA_003991445.1. Lineage (NCBI taxonomy): Eukaryota > Viridiplantae > Streptophyta > Magnoliopsida > Poales > Poaceae > Oryza > Oryza meyeriana. Next base: position 3,656 of record RYFJ01004195.1, on the reverse strand, counting down.
TCTTGTTTGGTAATGCAACTGAGTGTTTGGGGAAGCCAGCCAATTCTGCAACGTTGCAGTAGTACTAGGATCTGCTTCAGTATATATACTACCTACGTCCCAATAATAGTTTATTTTTAGCCCATCTCACTCGTACCATTATAAAGCTAAAAGACTAAAATACTCTCTACTTTAGCAAATTCCAATACATTTATCTCCTATTTTAACAAACTTCAATGTATTTGTTTCCACGTTCATAAACTTCAAAAATAAGATAAAGTTAATTTGGATAGAGGGAGTATATTTTTATTTTATTTTTTTGATGAATCTACTTCACTATATTGATTGACCCATGATTGGACATATAAGCTCTATCTAGAAATAGTAGTGTCAGCATAGAAGACAAATTTTTAATATTGTGCGGATCGTGGGCCGGTGCCTCCCCACTAGGGGTGGCAATTTCCCCGTTGGGGCCAGGTCCTCTCCAGGTACTCGCCCCTACGGAGGTGAGATGGGTGAAGCTTTCAACCCGTGGGTGAGCGGTGGCGGGGGCAGGGGCAGCAAGTCACCACAGCCCTGGGTATATATTACTACACAAAAAATAGACCAAGAGCCCAAAAAATAGCCTAACTGCCAACTGGCCCATTAGGTATTTAGACAACCATATAAAATGGAAACCCTAATTTGTATTCCCCAATCCCCATTCGTCCTACGCCACAGCCGCCCTGCGGCCGCCGACGCCAGCCGTCCCTGCCACCAGTCACCACCGCCTGACGTCGTTCGACGCCGCCTAACACCAACCGTCCCCACGCCGCCGGCCACCACCCAACGCCAGTCGTCCCCACGCCGTTGGCCGCCGCCCGACGCCAGCCGTCTCCACGCCGTCGGCCGCCGCGCTGGTCGTCCCTCGTCCTGGCGGGGCCCCGGTCAGGTCGCAGGGCCTCGGAGGGGCCGGGACCGGGGGACGATTTTGCCCCGCTCTTCACACCAGGGCCGGGTGAACCCGCAAGGGAGCGGACGGGCCGTTCCTATCCAATCCACCCCTCGTCCAACCTATTGCACCCCTACTCCCCACCTGGGTTGGATCCAAGGGTGTGGGGAGTCCAGGTATCCATCATTTGTCCAGAGAGGCGCTTGAGGTTTGGATATCTGGGACTCGGAGGGGCCTGTAGACCCAGGTTTAGGGTCCGTCCCCATTGAGCTGCCCGAAGCCTGCCACACGTCTCCTGCGCCGAAAAAGGGATTGCGCTAGTTGGACATCCAGGAACCAAGTCGTGGCATGCTTCTGATCATAGTCCACCACTTCTGGCTGTCCAGGGACCGCTATGTGTACCCTGATTAGCCAAGTCAAGTAGAGCAGGCAGGTCATTCCTCCTCGGAGCCGCCACAGTGCGAGCAGCACCCAGGAGGAGGTCGAACCCTGCACTCCAGTGTTTGATAGCGAGCACCACAACCACCTTAGGAGTGGCCAGGTGGTGCCTCGGTGTTGAAGACAGAATGGATAGGTGTCCAACGGATACCACGTAGCCCTCGGGAGCGATGCGCAGGCTGCAAAGCCGTCCATTGCATTTACTCAAGATTCCTGCAGATTTTCTCTCAGTAACGCTGAGAGATACAGCGTATCTTAGACATCTCTCTACTCTCACGGAGTATACTAGAGTCTATGAGAGAATGAAGACTAGAGGTAGACCCGACATGGAGTCCCACAAGACGATTACTTCTATACTGTTTTAGCGTTGAGTTCAAGGAATTAACTCAGGCTTGAATGTGATGTATAATGTCCTGTTTTCTCAAGCGGTGAGCGATGAGAACCGTAAGGTAGTAAAAGCCATCTTAGACCCTGTAGGAGGGTTAGACTCTCCAAATCAGCTAAGAACCCCAATGCTCATAGGTTACTCCGTGAACGCTCAAGGACTTTGTAAGAACACATACAAGAAATGCAGCAAACAGGAGTAGGGTTATTATTCTCGGGAGGTCCGAACTTGTATACTTGATTGTATTTCTGCAGCTCCCGGGCACACCCGGACACGGCACGCCCACCCTAGCCTCTCCCGACGAAACTCCGGTCCGTATTTCCATCGCACGTAGTGCCCGGGATGCCGATAAGTTAGAACTACCAGTAAAGGTTTCTTCGGAACGCAGGATTTATAAAACAAAAAAAAATATGAAAAACGTAGGAATAGAATGTCATTTATTGTTGAACCCTATGTGAAAGAAATCCAAAGAAAATTTTGCAAACATGTTGTTTGGTAATACCATAGGAAAAATGTAGGAACTAAGACCAAACCAGAGAAACCATGAGGTCTTACTTCAGGTAGCATTTTAATCCAAACTTCATGTTAGTTTACCCAAACAAGAGAACTAAAACCCATTCATAGGAATTTCAAAAGGAACTTGAGATAGTCATTTCTTTGTTCCAAAATGATTACATAGGAATATTTCCATAGGAATCTAATCCTCGTAAATTTTCCTCAATTTTTTCTTAGTTCCAAAGCACCCTAATGGGAAGTCATTTGGGTATGCCTTAGCTATTGATGTCTCTTAGCAACTGCTTATCTTAATCCCTCCACTTTCTGCTGTCTCTTGATTCATAACAAATCTTCTTGTAGTATACTCCCACTATTTCCTAGACCTTGCTATCGGTTCTTCCGTAAAATGTAGGGGCACTACTATACATACGACTCTGTGTGTACAGTATTGAGAATTGTAAGTACCTTGTGAGTCTTGTACCGAGAGGCACAGTTTATCAAGGGTATGCTTCTTTTTGACTGTATCATCTTGTAGTCATCCGATGTACTCAGTCATCATTTAAAATATAACTCTCTGTATGAGTAACCTCAGCTCTAGCACTTGTAAAAAAATATTTTTTACTCGCTAACTATCCGAAACTATCCCTTGGCTTCATTATAATTAATAATCCCAAACTAGTCTAATCACATTTTGTCCACACAAAAAGACAAATAATTTTTTTATCCATCTTGTTAGAACCCGTACGTTAAGAATAAACTTATCTGCTATTAGATAGCTGCGGGACGCAAGTACACTGCGATCGTACACACAAAACGTACGTGCTCTGCATTAGTTGTAGGAGTTACTTCTATCCTTAGTGAAAATAGTACAAAGGAGTTACAAAAATCGTTACTAGCAGAATAGTCTGTACAATACCACACTGGTTCGCATCATCCTGAAAGGGAAGATTGCTCCCAATATTCTCATTAAATCATTTAAGACGTTAGTTCCTTGTGTTTTCACAGGGAAATAGTGCTCACTCTACAGCCCCAAAATCGTCTTAATAACTTGAGTGGTAACAACACCAATCGGAAATCTTCGTTGTTAACAAAAGAGCAATCACAACCAGAATATAGCTCGTGGTCTACTAGGAACTACACAAGCAGCAACACCTGCACATAGCACTATCCTAGCAAGCATGAGATGTAGACATACATCAACTAAAGTCACCGCTATTATAAATCAATTAATGCTATCCTGTCCCAGCCGTATGAATGAATCATATTACGAACCACCCCAAAACACGACAAGTTGATCCAACGAACAACGCACAAAATCTTATGGATTAAGCCAATCCAAAAACGATCAAATAAACATAAAACAAAAACCACACAGTGTTGCCGCAGCCCTGAGCGGAAAAAATGTTATTTTTGTTCAGTGGATGGACA